>CAUYRH010074664.1:0-16496 GCA_963574655.1 Perodicticus potto
GGATATAAAAGGCATTCAAATGGGAGCAGAGGAGGGCAAACTCTTCCTCTTTGCTGATGATATGAGCTTATATTTAGAAAACTCAAGAGACTCAACTACAAAACTCCTGGAAGTCATTGGGAAATGCAGTAGTATCTCACGGTATAAAATCAATGTCCACAAATCAGTAGTCTTATGCCAATAAAAATGAAATACCAAACAAAATGAAATACTTAGGAATATACATTAAAAAAAAAGACGTTTTCTCTTTTCAAAGAGAACTATGAACATCCTAAGAAAATAATTTGCAGAAGACACTAACAAATGAAAGAACTTACCACGCTCTTGGCTGGGTAACTTAATTCTTTGTACCCTCAATGAATCCCAAAAATTAAAAAAAAGAAACAACAAAGGTCAACAGAAACATGCATAATGAAAAAGCAGCATTGGGTAACAGAATTGACCTAGCTTAGATCTGTCCTTAAATTTATAACATGGCCTTTGAAAAGGATCTTTTTCGTATCAGTTTGAACAGATTTATGCAAAAATTTCCAAGAAATATAACATTTTTTACTTTTGAAGTTGAATGTTTATTTATTGTGTAAATGAATTCTGAACAATTAATTTATCTGTTCAATACCATTATCGCCTTATTGAAGATTGATCTTATAGAGTGTACAGACAATAAAAATTTGGTAAAATAGAAAATAACTTTTTGATACAAGGAAAAATAATATATATATAATTTCTGAAACCTAATAAAAATCCTTTTCTGCAGCTTTTTTCTTTTGGTATCACCTATATTTTTATTACCATGTTACCACATGAAGTTGATTAATGGCATATTATCACATGAAGTTGATAATAATTAAGATAAAATAACCCAATATTTAAGATAGAAGGAGTAATCTCTACCATTTCGTTAAGGGGGCGTGTTATGTAAAATGGTCATGGAAATAGTGTGTTTTATTACAAATGCTTCTTATTAAAACTAGGAGTCATTTCAAAACGTCCTCAAATGTAAATGCTTAAAATTACCCTAAATAATTAAACTTTTTTCGTGAAGTTCATGAAAGTTTCCATATTCCTTGATAATATTCAACATATTTCACTATTTTGCCACTCTGGCATGACTTTTCTGGATTATAATTTTCCTGAATATTTCTCTACATTTCATACTAAACATTTTGGTCAAAGTCACATTCGGAGCCATACTATGTGCTCTAACAAAATGCTTCTCAATCTTTAATGTACATTTGAATCACCTAGGGATCTTATTGTGCAAATTTTGATTCAGTTGATCTTAGTTAGGGATGAGAATCTGCATTTCTACAAGTGCTCAGGTGATGCCAGAGCTGCTTCTGCACAGAGCACACTTTGGTAGAAATGCTATCAAACTTTCCAAAAGTTTCAAACCTAGTGACCATTTCTTGGAAATATGTTCATTGAAATAGTCCCTAAACAAATGGAGCATTTAGTTTCATTCAGTTACATACTAAACACCACATCACTTAAAGAAGGACAGAAATACATAGTTTTTGTCTTTTTATGAACATTAATATATTAGCACCTTCTAGAAATGCTGATCCATAGCAAATTCCTGTGAATGATTCTGCCTTTGGAATAGTATATGCATGATGAAGGGAAAAAAAATCTTCTAAGCGTTACACAGGAATCTTATCAAACCTTCATCCAAGACAAAATAAGAAAATAAAGCCATGAGTTGTGGAAAAGGAGAACCAGATATAAAACATGAGAAATTATGGGAAAAGTCCATGTTTTCTCTTGTTTTCAGGAACTGAGAATTGATAACGTGAAGGTACAAAAAAGAACTGATACGTGATGTTGGATTTGAGAGCTTGGTTACAATTGTATTTGTCACTTCTCAATTTACCACATGTTATCATATGTCAAAGATGAACAGCTTTCGTAGCTGTGAGTCAGAACTTGTGACCTGAGATAAGTAAAGGTAGAATACCAGTTTCCATACACATGCACGCAATTTCCCTTCATTTGTTTTCCTTCTAAATATTACTTTTCATTTCCTCCCTATTTTCTCAAAATTTACTTCTGGGAAAGTTAAATGGAGCATTTATGTCTCCAGGAAAATGGCACTAAGGACATTTTGAAATATTTCTTAGATACAATTACCTTTTCTCCTCTGCCACCTGCAATCAGTTACACCTCTACTACTACGTGTAATAACTGTGCTTTCTTCAATTTTTAATTAAGTTGCTAAGAGGATCTAATCTCAATCCACTTAAAACACCTCAGGTAGAAACTCGGTGTCCTAGTTTACACCTATAAAATAACCTAGATTAACTAAGAAAATACCAGCTATTTCTCTTAGGTTTTATATTTTATGTGCCACATATTTGTGTAACTGCCAGTAGGAGACAGGGCCCAGGATAAAGAAGACAAGAGATGACTGAAAAATAAACAAATAAGCACTGTAGGATGTTTGCTATTTTGCCAAGCCTCTCTTTAATTTTCCCTAAGATGGAACAGTTATAAAAATGTTTGAAGAATTTGTCCACTAGGCCTGAAATTTGTTTTAATTGACAAAAAATGCAAATAAATAGAAATAAATTACAAATTGAAAAATGCAGAAGACAGAAAAAGTTGATAAATGTTAAGTTTTTAAAATGGCAATGCAAAATTTCACTTATTCTACCTTGAAGGTATTAAATTTTAACTTTGATGAAGATAAAATAAGAAAATGAAAAGTTAATATTTAGGAGGTAAATTCATTCTGAATGTTTCAGGAAATGTTTCTAAAACTAAAAATAAACTAACAGTAGCACAAAAAAGTAAAACTATGCAAAGCTCATGTTAAAGATTGTGACTTTTCAAAAGAACCTCTCTAAATGGTTGAAATTTGGTTTCATAACATTAAAAAAGAAAAAGATGAATATCTTAGTACCTATGTAATATTAGTATTTGGCGGTAAGATTCTCTATAAAGTACCAAAAACTAAGGGCGTAATTTATGATCCTAATAAAACTCAGCCATTAAATTGTTTAAATTGCTGAAAAGGAACAGTAAAGCAATATGCACTTCTTTTTTTAAATATGAAGATTTTGTTACTCTGAAATTAATATCTTCTATATAGCACTTTAACATCTTGTTCTGTGTACAATGCTCTACTGAGGAATAAAAATCCCAGACAGCATTCAGAATCCATCTTTTTTTGGCCAAGGTTCTCAGCAATATAGTTCCATAGGCTACAATTCTGGACCTGTTTCTTCAAGACATTTTTCAATGTGAGTTTAGGACACTGTCATTTTGAAATATAAATCCTTTTGCAAGTTTCCTACTTGGAAAAATAACTTTTCACAATAGTATCCCATTATATTGTTCACTATCTATTATGGCATCTGCGAAGCTGCCAGGAAAATAAATTTTTACCAGAGGTTCAGTTCCTTAAAGAAAGTCAAAATATTGCCCCTTTGCCCCTCACCCTGCAAAATAACTTCTTCCTGGCTGACATTTAGAGTACCCATGTAATGGCTTGTATCTTTTCAGTCAATCCAGGGAGAGCATGATAGAAAGAAACTATTTTTCCACATGCAAATTAACAAATTCCTACAGTATGCGGCTCATCTTTCTCATAGACACAGTCTGCATGAGTAGAAATTCTATTGAATGTGCACTTTTCATAAATATTCCTAATTCAGGTGAGGTTTCCACAAGGTTGGCCTTGGCTTAGATAGGCAAATAACCAACACCCAATTTGTTCTGGGTCCCATTTTTCAGCCCCGGAACAGGGAAGTCATCATATGAATAGATTCCACTTCAGCAATGTCTTTTTTGTGCATTCATGCCTCTGATATAAGAACCTACAGAAAATAGTGTATATTAAACTCACAACAAAGGCTTTACTTGATAATGATGTGGCTAATATTTATTGAATGATGCTCATTTATCAGGTTTTAAGCTCTTTAGATTTATTGACTAACTCAGTCTTCTGCTCAATCTCATGAATGATGCTTATTATTCCCATTTTACAGGTAGGGAAATAGAGATCCAGAGATTAAACATCTTGTCCAAAGTTGCAGCTATTATTTTTGTGAAGTCAGTATTTAAACTTGGACATTTTAGCTTCAGGATCTTCATAATTACCCACTACCATGTGCTGCCTGTGAGACCTTGACAGAAGAGAATCTCTTTTTTCTGATAATACTTATTCCTCTTACTGGTTCACATTGCCCCTGGTTGTCTGGTTCTTTTTACTTAATATCCTTAGTATGATCTCCCAAATCCTGCTTGAGGTTATTTTTTATTTTCTTTTTAACACTTTCTTCCTTTTCCTTTAAAGGTTTTTTTTTTTTTGCAGTTTTGGCAGGGGCTGAGTTTGAACCCGCCACCTCTGGCATATGGGGCCGGCACCCTACTCCTTTGAGCCACAGGTACCGCCCAAAAGGTTCTTTTTGTTCCTTTTTGTAATATTCAAATTAATATGAGGGTACAAATGATTAGTTACATTATTTGTGTTTCTAAGATAAAGCTCAAGTTGTACTTGAGTTCTTTATCCAATGTGCTTATCAGATAAGAGTTCACCAATCTGCCTCTCTCTTCCCTCTTCCTTTTCCCTCTTCTTCCCTTCCCTCAACTTGAATACACTTGGATTTTTCTCTTATATGGACATATAGTCATTATTCTTATGGTTTTGTATTAGTATAGAGTATACTTACTGGATAATTGCATTTTCATTCTTGGGATACTTTGCTAAGAAGAATGCTCTTAAACTCAATCCAGGTAAATACAAAAGATATAAAATCTCCATCTTTTTATGGCTAAACAGTATTTCATGGTATACATATACCACAGTTTGTTAATCCATGCATGGGTTGATGGGCACTTGGGTTGCTTCTGTGTCTTGGCAATTGTGAATTAAGCTGCAATAAACATTCTAAGTGCAAATGTCCTCGTGATAAAATGATTTATTTTCTACCTTGGAAGTTTGTTCATATTACTGGGGAGAGAAGTCAGGTTTGGACTCGGTGGAACATTTCATCATCAATATTTAAATAAAGACTCAGAAGTCACATTATTTAAATGTCTAAATGAACAAAGATTGGAAACATAGCTACTATTTGGAACATTAAAATATATTTTAAAGCTGTAATGATGACAGAAAACAATTAACAAAGAATAATGTAAGCCTTCAATTACAATAAAAAAAGCATATTATTTATTTTAACACTCAGCATCACATTTTCTATAAAAATGTGCAAATTTTTATATACAGTATTGATTTTTTACTACTAAGAAAGATATTGTTACCTCTTTCTTCAGAACACTTTTATAGTTGAAGGAGTTCAGAATATACTACCACGAAACAGGCCAATTTTAAAGAAAAATTATTTTGAGCTAAAGGCAATTAAGAGGAAACAGATGTAGGAAGAACTCTCTGTCTTCCACTCTTTCTGCCTAAAGGTAGGGCATAAATTTCCCTTTGTGAAGGTATCCCACTCTTTCTCTTATACTAGGAAATGGGGAATGATTCCAACTCGAGCCAATGCATCACTGGAGAGGACACTTATTTGAGTCTGAGTAACCAATCTTACTAAAATAACCCTTATCTCCCATTAGTTTTCCTGATATACATATTTACTTTCTCACTATTTATCACCCCAATAAGCCCAAATTCCTTTTCTTTGTCTTGTCAATTTGCCAATATCCAGCACCCTTTCTTAAAAATAATATTGAATCTCTCAATGCTAACCAATTCTTCAGATATTTGCTTCATTTCTATGAAGATTCTATGTTCCTGCAAAAATAAATATTTTTCCTGTTAATGTCTTTTGTCACTTTAATTTGAAGACTCCTGTTACTTAACATAAGAGGTAAAGCAAATGATTTTTCTTCTCTACAGAGTATTTAGTACTATTTAAAAAAATCAACAAATATTTCTCATTCCAAAGAAGGAAAATTAAGTGGATAGAACCTAAGAATTATGCCGTAAACCAATGAATTGAGCAAGATTTGTTGAGGGAAGATAATCTGTAAAAGAAAGATTATAAACACAAAATATGGGAACATTTTACAACCAAAGAGGTATTAAGACATTAGGTCCTCCAGAATTTTAAAAGAAATCAATTAATAAAAAAGATTTGCTAACAATTAAATCAGTATAACAAGGACACAGATAGTCTTATGAGGGAATAAACTTATTCATTGTAGATAAATTCAAGCACAGTGTCTTATTCTTTAAGATGGCCTTGTGGGGGGGTCCAACCTGTAATCTGCCGGCTGCATGCACATTACCTGAGGACTGTTTTGCTTGTCTGTGATATCAGGTATTACGAAAAGTATGCACACACCTTTTCTTTTGCTCATCAGCTTTCTTTAGTATTTGTGTGTTTAATGTGTGGCCTGAAATTAAATATGTGACCCAAAACAACTCTTTCTTCTTCCAGTGTGCAGCAGAAAAAAGGTTAGACACCCTTGGTGAAGCCAACTCCTTTGTTGCTTTAAAAATGAAGAAAGTATTTGAATAACTATAGGCCCATACAAGAGAAAAACAGTTTAATTCAAGTGGGAGGTAGAGGAGAAGGGAAGGGAGACAGGGGAGGGGGCAGGAGGATTGGTGTGCTTCTACTTAACAGGCACAATGAAAGGGTATATGGCACACCTCCTAGGTGAAAGGCTCAACTACAACTCACAACTACCTAGCAAACAATGTAGCATAATCATTTGTACACTCATTAATCTGAAAGTTTATTTTATTTTTTTGTTGTTGAGGGGACAAAGTATTAAGTTACAATGTTTGCATTTATTAGATAAAGTCCATCTTATAAATGTGCCCTGTCCCAAGAGTTGTGCCATACACTCTAACTTTGTACCTATTAAGTGGGAACACTCCCAACCCCCTCCATCCTCTCATTTCCCAGCTCACTTGTTCCCCAACCCCCACCTTGAACTGATTCGAGTTTTTCTCTTATGTGGATATATATTAGATCATCTACTGGCTTCAGATTAGAATTGAGTACATTGGATTCTTGCTTTTCCCATTCTTGTGATACTTATGAAGGAGAATGTGTTTCAACTCAATCCAGGTTAATACAAGATGTAAAGTCTCCATCTCTTTTATACTACAGCTTGTTAATCTACTCCTGGGTTTGTGGGCATTTAGATTGTTTCTACATTTTGGAAATTGTAAATTAAGGTTCAATAAACAGTCTAGTGCAAATGTTCTATGATAAAATTAGTTTTTTTCTTCTGGGTAGATGCCTAGTGATGGGATTGCAGGATCAAATGGGAGGTCTAATTTGAGTTCTTTGAGAATTCTCCATACTTCCTTCCAAAAAGGTTGTAATAGTTTGCAGTCCCCCCAACAGTATCAAAGTGTTCCCTTCTCTTTACAACTGTGTCTGCATCTACTGCTTTGGGACTGTGTGAGGTGGGTTATTCTCACCGGACTTAGGTATATCTCAGGGTGATTCTGATTTGCACTTCTCTAATGATCAGGGACGCCAAGCATTTTTTCAAATGTTTGTTAGCCATTCATCTGTCTCCCTCAGAAAAGGTTCTGTTCACATCTCTTGCCCAGTGATACAAGGGATTATTTGTTCCTTTTTGTTGATTAATTAATGTTCTCTATAGATTCTAGTTATCAATGCTTTGTCAGATTTGTAACCTGCAAATATCTTTTTCTATGTTGAAAGTTGTCTTTTTGCTTTACTTGGTGTATCCTTTCCTATGCATAAGTTTTTCAGCTTAACTATGTCCCATTTGTTTATTTTTGTTGTTGTTGTGATAGTTGCTAAAGTCTTCTTCATAAAGTCTTCCCCAGTCCAACATCCTCAAGAGTTTTCCCCCACACTTTTTTCTAAGATTTTTTTATTGCTTCATGTCTTAGATTTAAATCTTTTATCTATCTTGAGTCCATTTTTGAAAGTGGTGAAAATGTGTGGTTGACTTTTGGTCTTTTATGTGTGGTTATCCAGTTCTCCCAGTACCATTTGTTGAACAGGAATTCTTTTCCCCACTGTATGCTTTTGTTTGGTTTACTAAAGATCAGATGGAAAGTAGAGACTACTTTTATCTCTTGGTTTTCTATTCTGTTGCATATGTCTACGTCTATTTTGTGCCAATACAATGCTGTTTGATGACTGTGGATTTGTGATATAGCCTTTAAGTCTGAGAGAGTGATTCCTCCAACTTTGTTTTTATTACTAAGAATAGTCTTAGCTTTATGGAGTTTTTCTGGTTCCATACAAAAGTTAGTACTATTTTTTCCAGTTCTTCAAAAGATGATGTTGGTAGTTTAATGGGGATTGCACTGAATTTGTAGATTGTTTTGGGTAGAATAGACATTTTAACAATGTTGATTCTTCCCAACCAAGAGTATGGTATGTTCTTCCATTTGTTAGTGTCTTCTGCAAATTCTTTTCTCAGGGTTTCATAATTCTTTTTATAAAGGTCCTTCACCTCTTTTGCTAGGTATATTCCTAAGTATTTGAAGCTACTATGAAGGGAATAGTATCCCTGATTTGCTTCTCAACTTGGCTGTTATTGATGTATACAAAGGCTAGTGATTTGTCAATATTGATTTTATATCCTGAGGCATTACTATATTTCCTGATGACTTCTAGGAGTTTTGTAGTTGAGTCTGTGTGACTTTTCTAAGTATAAGATCATATCATCAGCAAAGAGGGAGAGTTTGACCTCCTCTGCCCCCATTTGGATGCCCCTTATATCCTTCTCTTGCCTGACTGCATTGGCTAGAATTTCCATTACAATGTTGAATAATAGTGGTAATAGTGTACATTCCTCGTCTGATTCCAGTTCTAAGTGGAAAAGTTTTCTTTTTTTGACCATTCATTATGTTAACTGTGGGTTTATCATAGATGGCTTCAATTAGCTTAAGAAATGTGCCACCTGATGCCTATTTTCATTAGTATTCTTATTAGAAAAGGATGCTGAATTTTGTCAAATGCTTTTTTCTGCATCTATTGACAGGATAGTGTGGTCTTTGTTTTTGCTACTATTGATATGGTGAATTACATTATGGATTTGCGTATGTTAAACCAACCTTGCATCCCTTGGATGAAGCCCGTTTAATAGTGATGAATAATTTTTTATTGTGTAGCTGCTATGTATTAGGTAAGATTTTGTTGAGTATTTTTGTATCAATAATTGCTTCAATTCTTTCCCCAGCAGGATTCTAAGTGCCTCTATTTTTTTGATGTATCCTTTGATTTTCATGTTGCTTGCCCTTCTTTTCTTTAGTCATTCTTACCATTTCCTATAGATAACATATTTTTGTAAAACAATTTAACTATTCCATTCCAAAACAGACTTTCATTTTCAAATAGCAAAAATATGACTTCTTCCTCAGTTGGCCAATAATAATGATAATTCACTTTATGCCTTTGTTTGTCCATAGAGAAATATTCCTTTCTAATTTTAATTTTTATCTTCTTTTACACTTACAAATTCTGGAAATTTAATAAATTTTATGTTACATGCACTTTATTTTGAATTAGAATGCTTGATAAAGTCCAAGGCAGAAAATAGATATGTGTGGTATAAGTTGATGACATAAATATTATAAAATGACTCTGTAAGTCCCATAATATGAAAATTTAGAGAATTAAACTTCAAAAACATTTTTTCGGGCTATGCCTGTGGCTAAGTGGGTAGGGTATCGTCCCCATATACCAAGGGTGGCGGGTTCAAACCTAGCCCTGGCCGAGCTGCAAAACAAAAAAGCAGCTGGGCGTTGTGGCGGGCAGGGATGACATCTTAATCACTTTAGATTGCTAGTGGCTAGCTATATATAATATATATATATATATATATATATTACCCAGGGGCTCATCATTAAATATTAAAAAATGAATTCAGTAAGTTATTTAGTATGTAATTAATTTACAACTTTGGGAGGTGGATAGATTCCTTGAAAAGAAATCTATTGCTTGAAAAGAAAGCTACTCGGGAGGCTGAGGCAAGAGAATCGCCTAAGCCCAGGAGTTGGAGGTTGCTGTGAGCTGTGTGATGGCACGGCACTCTACCAAGGGCGATAAAGTGAGACTCTGTCTCTACAAAAAATATATATATATATATTTTTTTTTCCCATGAATTCTGAGATCCTTAGTAGGTAAATCATTATATACTACACACAAAAAAATGCAGTGGCCTGTAAATAGCTTCTGTTGTACAATCAAATAGTTGTCAGTAATTCTTGCTTATTTTAAAGTAGCACATAATAATTAAATAATTTTAAACTTTGAAGTTAATTGCAAAATAATTGGAGGAGGGAAAGTACAATGTTTTTTCTGTTGTTGTTGAATTTTCAGTCCTGGTAACTTCCAGGGAAAACTCCACTTGTATATGAAACGTAAAAATAACACACAGTAAATATTGGCTTTATTTATAATTATATTATCATTCTTTTTGTGTGATTTGCAGTGTGACAGAAGAAACTTCCTTTCTCCCAGACCATCACTCATACTCACAAAGTTTGATTCTAATTCCATACTTTTTCTAAAATGTAACTTCCTGAAACTCAGTAATAGTCTAATATGAATGAGTTCTTTCATTTGCTTTTTTTCCTCTAAGTAACATGAAAAGTTGGAGAACTGGGCATGTCAAACGGTAAGGGTCAAAAGAGAGTGTGCTTAAGGAGACCTTGCCATGATCAAAGTTTTAAAAAAAGAGACAATTAATAAACAAAATAGTGCTGTTTAATATACTGGTAGTCAGGTAGATCATAACACTAAATACTTTACTCCATTTGTACACAGGAGTGAATTCGAATATTAATTTTTTTTTCATAAGGCTATTAGCTCCTAAAGCTACTTTGGAAACAATTTAGGATACTGAAATTCTGCCAATTCCAAGTTATATCTAATAAATTGGTAATAGTCATAGTGATTGGTATTTCCAAGGAGGTATATTGCATAATAAGTACTGTCTTCTTACAGGCAAACTCATATTTACTGTAGATGAATTACCCAGGGGCTTCATATTAGTTAAGCCTGCACTGGAAAATGAATTGCCTTATTTACAGTACTTTGGCACTTAAAGACTGTAAGTTCCTCAAGGGCAGGGATGACATCTTAATCATTTCAGATTACTAATAGCTAGCAATATATATGTATATACTCATCATTAAATATTAAAAAATGAATTCAGTAAGTTATTTAGTATGTAATTAATTTACAACTTTGGGAGGTGGATAGATTCCTTGAAAAGAAAAAAGAGAAATGACTCCATAAAAAATGTACCCATACACTAAGTGATGAAATCACTTATGTTTAGATATAACTCAGAATAAATAATAGTTTGAAAATGGGAATTCCAGCTAAGTAATGAACCTATAATAATCTAAATTCGTAAAGAGCTAATTGTTTGCAACTGCTCTGCAGAAACAATGTATTATCGAAGGGAAGATAGTTGACAAGAAATCTATAAAATGAATGCCCAAAGAGCAATAATATGTTTACATTTTAATCACCAGTAGATCAAGAAAACTCTGGAATTCATGGTCTTGAGTTCCTACAGTAGAGATGTATGCCTTAAACCAGTGATGTTCAATTTGGTAGCTACTAGCCACATGTGGCTAAATTAAATTTAGCGCTAATTAAATGTAATTTAAATGAAATAAAATTAAAGATTTAGCTCTTCAGTTTCACTGGCTATATTTCAAATGATCAATAGTCACATGTACCTAATGTCCAGTGTATTAGGCAGACAGAATATTTTCATTACCACAGAAAGTTTTACTGGATAGTGCTACATTAGATCAAATATTCAAAATTACTTATATTAGTACCACAATTTTGAATAATAAAATTATTACAGCCACATTTGAGAAGAATAAAAAAAGCCTCTTTCTTTTCATAATAAATTAAAAGAAACTGATTAATAGTATATTAATACAAGTACTTAGAGTCTGTAAAAGTCCCAATTGATACTATATATGGTTTTTGTCTCATTTATTCACTGCTTTTTCTCCCTGTAACAATTTTTTTATATGTATTTAGAAGTAAATAATTTTAAGTTTCAGGAAACTCTTCTTTTTAAAAAAATTCTGATGCCATTCAAGGCTTCTAGTTCTCCTACTTCTTTCTTAGAATGAATAGTACGATTTAAGACCTGTTCAACTCCAAATACATTTCTGGCACACATTGTTGTAACACTATGTAAAATCACTTGTTATAGTATGTAAGAAACATGTACTGTATATATTGAACAAAGATGAAATATTTGATTGAAATCTACTAATTAAAAAATACTGCAATAGGTCTTACGTCTTTATAATAAAAGCCATCGAAATTATTCTTTAATACCCCTTACTATAATTGTCCTCAGGAACTGAAATTGTAATTGTCTTTTCGCTCTCTATAAAGTAAGCTTTTGAGATGGAGATAATGTGCTAATCAGAGATGTAAATAATATAGTTCGCATTTATTTTTCAAGAATTAATGATGAATCCTGTTTTATAGATAAACCTCTTTTAAGATTGCTTAGTAGTTTAATTCCTAAGGAATTCATGTGGATTCTCTGAATGTTCTAGCCATATGAAAGTGATACAGTCTCTTGACGCCTCATCTGGGCATCCTGTAGCTTAAGTATATAAAAATACACTATTTATTGAACACAGCTAATGCACTAACTACCATCCATAGCTAGAAGAAAATACTGATTTTCTTATGTGCACAACATTGTCCTGCCTGGTAAAGACTGCATCGTAACTTAGAAGGGTGGCGTTCCTAGTTATGGTGAGGATAGAAATCCCAAATCATTTGTTATCAGAGAAATGAAAGAAGAAACATCCTTTAGTCTGCAGAAGAGCTTCAAAATGTTAATATTCTTTCCGTTGAAAAGACACACATAAGAACTTTTCAAATGGGTTTCTTTGTGATTTAATACAGCATATTAAAAGCAAGATTTGTGACTGACTCTTGAATAAAGAAATGAATGTTGTTTCATGAAGATGGTCATTTATCATTAGTTGTAAGAAGTCTACTTATAATTTGAAGTTTTAATTTAATTAGTATCACTTAGTTGAAGGCTGCCTTGTGTCAACTGTTGTAATGACATGCTATCTGCTCCTTTTGCAGAGTAGGTTGCTAACAAGATTTCAACTGAAACAAAATGATAATGAGAAGAACAATGCAAGTGTTAATTACCTATGCAATTAAGTGTCTTATATGACACTAAGAATGTGCACTAGTGTAACATTCTACTGTATTTACATCTCTAGTAATTATTAATCTTCAGATGAAAATACCGATTGGCATTATTTGTAGCTTCACAGTTAAATTATGGCACGAGGTAACCACAGGTCTTATCAGATGTATCTATATAGCTTTAATCTAGCCTAGCGACTTTTTGTAAAGCAATCCACTCATTTAAGCTCTTTGTATCAATATGTGTTATAATAATAAAGATCTGTCATACATCATACATTGAATTTGGGTTTTGGCTATATACAACAGAGTAAAAAAATTTTTTTTCTCAACATATCTTTTGAAATCCTTCTGTGTCATTTTATATTATTAAAGAGTGCCCTTGGCCAAGCACAAGACAAGTGGCTCATGTCTATAATCCTAGCACTCTGGGAGGCCAAGGTGGGTGGATTGCTTGAGTTCACTAGTTCAAGACCAGCCTAACCAAGAGCAAGACCCTGTCTCTATTAAAAATAGAAAAACTGAGGCAAGAGGATTGTTTGAGCTCGAGAGCTGGAGGTTGCTGTGAGCTTTGATAACACCATGGCACTCTACCCAGGGCACTAGCTTGAGAGTCTGTCTTAAATAAAATTTTTTTTTTTAATTTTAAAAAATGACCTTAGGAAATAAAATATTATAAGTTTTAAAATAGAATATGCTTAAAAATTAAAACATAATCATAATTATCTTTGAATGTATGATGTCTAAATGTGATTCCAAGTTCCTTGAAACCAACTTCTTCTTTCTTTCTCTTTCTTTCTTTTCTTTTTTTTTTTTTGCAAACTCTAATAATGTGGATTGCATACATATAGTGCTCAGTAAATGCTGGCTTACTAAGGTACTTTTAAAGATGATTGACTCTACTCATCTGAAATGGCTGGATGTTCATTGGATGGATTATAGCCATTGACATTAGGTTATTTTAATTCAGAAAAATAAAATGCATTATTCATACTCAAATTCAAATTAAAATTTTAAAAAGTCTATACTTTTTGCATACCTACTATGTAACATTCAGCATTCTAGGTACTTTTCCAAAACTTGCTTAATTCATTCATTACAAGTTAGTTTCTATCCTTTTCAAACTTTAAAGAGAAATATCTAACAATGGATTTTGGAAAAAAAGAACTATAGAAGATCATTAAATTTTTAAATATACACTGACACATATAGAAATACAGTTTAAAACTGTGGTACAGATCTACAAAAATGACTAACCCAGGTGGTGTTTGTTATTTGTTTAGCACAAAGTGAAGATTTTAGTATTAAAGCTAAAAATCAATTTATGTTAAACGATTACAACACATTCTCTGTCATAACCTTGCAACCAATAGTTTTTAAAAATGATATAGATATTATACAATTAAAAAAATACTCAAACAGAAAATTACTCATGTTGGTATAAGGAAGGGATATTTAATGTAAATTCCTTTCTATTAAAATAAAGTATTAGATTTATTTTTGCTATGCATTCATGCAGTAAAGCTTTCAGTAAATTCTCTTCAGGAGAGTACATATCTATCATTTCCACATTATGGGCTTGATTCATCATAGCATGCATTGAGCACACCGAACTGCATTAGAGATATGGGACTCGTAAGAATATATTTTCATTGTATTATTTTGAAATGCTAGCTGTATCTTTAAAAAAGAGAGACTATATATCTTTTGACTATTACCATGTAACATTCAACATACTAGCCACTTTTCTAGAACTTGCTTAATTTATTCATCTCGTTAGCTTTCATCCTTTTCAATATTTAAAAGAGAAAACTGATGCTTAGAATAGTTTAAAAAATACTGCTTCCAGTCTTCTACAGGTCGCCAGCCAGTTCTCCCAGCACCATTTGTTAAATACAAAGTCTTTTCCCCACTGAATGTTTTTTTTTTTTTTCCCCACAGAACTTTATACTTAAAAAGGGTTAAAATGGGGTGGCCCCTTAATCCAGCGAGAATCTATCTTAGTTAATGGTGAAAAGGGTGGGTCCAGTTTCAGTCTTCTACAGGTCTCCAACCAGTTCACCCAGCACCATTTGTTAAATAGGGAATCTTTTCCCCACTGCATGTTTTTTATTTATTTATTTATTTATTTATTTATTTATTTATTTATTTTTTATTTTGTATTAAATCATAGCTATGTACATTAGTGCAATCAAGGGGTACAATGTGCTGATTTCATATACAATCTGAAATATTTTCATCAAACTGTTTAACATAGCCTTCATGGCACTGAATGTTTTTAACTGGCTTGTCGAAGATCAAATAGCAGTAAGTAGCTGGGTTCATCTCTTGGTTCTCTATTCTGTTCCAAACAGCCACCTCTCTGTTTTTGTGCCAGTAGCATGCTGTTTTGATCACTATCGATTTATAGTACAGTCTTAGGTCTGGTAGCGTGATTCCTCCTGCTTTGTTTTTATTTCTAAGTAATGTCTTGGCTTTTTGAGTTTTTTTCTGATTCCATATAAAACGATGTATTATTTTTTCGAGATCTTTAAAATATGACAATGGAGCTTTAATAGGAATTACATTAAAATTGTATATTGCTTTGGGTAGTATGAACATTTTAACTATGTTGATTCTTCCCAGCCATGAGCATGGTATGTTTTTCCATTTGTTAACATTTTTGGCTTTTGCTTTTCTTAAAGCTTCATAGTTCTCTTTATAGAGATCTTTCACATCCTTTTGTTAGGTGAACTCCCAAATATTTCTTCTTCTTTGACACTACTGTGAAAGGAATAGAGTCCTTGACTGTTTTTTCGGCTTGGGTATTATTGGTGTATATAAAGGCTACAGATTTATGAGTGTTGATTTTGTACCCTGAGACACTGCTGTATTCCTTGATCACTTCTAAAAGTTTTGTGGTAGAATCCCTGGTGTTTTCCAGATAAACAATCATATTGTCTGAGAAGAGTAAAAGTTCAATCTCTTCTGACCCTGTGTGGATACCATTGACTGCCTTTTATTCCCTAATTGCAATGGCTAAAACTTCCATTACAATGTTAAAGAGCAATAGAGACAATGGGCAACCTTGCCTTGTTCCTGATCTAAGTGGGAATGGTTTCAGTTTAACTCCATTCAATACGATATTGGCTGTGGGTTTGCTGTAGATGGCATCTATCAGTTTAAGAAATGTCCCTTCAATACCAATTTTCTTAAGTGTTCTGATCATGAAGGAATGATGGATATTATCAAAAGTTTTTTCTGCATCAATTGAGAGAATCATATAGTCCTTGTTTTTTAATTTGTTTATGTGCTGGATTACATTTATAAATTTATGTGTATTGAACCAGCCTTGAGACCCTGGGATAAAGCCCACTTGGTCATGGTGTATAA
>CAUYRH010074666.1:0-13837 GCA_963574655.1 Perodicticus potto
GGGAAGGGTAGGTGCATCTTAAAAGGGTACAGGTGAAACTTACTAAATGTAGAATATAAATGTCTTAACACATAAGTAAGAAAATACCATGAAGGCTATGTTAACCAGTTTGAGGAAACTATTTCAGACTGTGTATGAAACTAGCACATTTGTACCCCATGATTGCATTAATGTACACAGCTATGATTTAATTAAAAAAAAAAAGAAAGGGGAGGTTGAGCCACTTGGGCAGTACAAAGATGGTGTCTGCACCCAGGAGCATGTAGAGACCACATTTATATGGCTATGGAGAGGCCACATTGTACATGTTGCCTCTCAGCTAGGGTCTTTTGGTGTGAATTTCACAGGGCATGGCCTAATTAGATTCTTTGTGTCTTTGTCTTAGGAGAAGGCAGATGGGGAGGGGAAAAGGGTTTATGTGTGACAGCATTAGGCCTCCCACCATTCCCAACTCTCGTTAAAAGAGGTGATGGGGGCAATGATCCATCTTCCAAAACTGCTCTTGGCTACATAGGTCAGTAGTTGTCTTCGGTTGGGTGAATTGGATGAGTCAGGTATTGGTAGGGCTGCATGGGTTTTGGGTACTTTAGGAGAGGTTTGGGGAGTAATAGGATTGTACCAACTGTGGCTGACAGCATTTTCACCCTGTCTTGAATAAATGAGGACAGGAATTAGATGGTACAAGGGATAATGGTTAATAACGGGAGAATCAAGTCTGGACAAGATGGCTCACGCCTGTAATCCTAGCACTCTGGGAGACTGAGGTGGGTGGATTGCCTAAGCTCACAGGTTCAAGACCAGCCTGAGCAAGAGTGAGACCCCTTCTCTAAAAAGAGCTGGATATTGTGGCAGGGGCCTGTAGTCCCAGTACTAGGGATGCTGAGGCAAGAGAATTGTGTGAGGCCAAGAGTTTGAGGTTGCTTTGAGCTATGATGCAACGGCACTCTAGGGTGATAAAGTGAGACTCTGTCTCAAAAAATATATAAATACATAAAAAACAGGCGAATCACAGCAAAGGGGCCCAAGAGTGGTTGGATCTAGTGTCCCCACAAAGTGTCCAATCAGGGTCTTTCATTTTGAGATCACCGGTGGGTAGTTTTTTCTTGGAGCCAGGTGATGCCCTCTAGGACCAGAACAGACTTGTTGATATAGAAATAGCATGCCTCTTGTAAGAAAGTACAAAGGCCCCCTTCCCTGTCAGTGAGTAGACCCAAGCCTCTGTGATTTTGGAGAACTACTTTTGGTAGGGAGTGCACTGATCTTGTATGAGTTCTAACTTATCAGAGACTTACTGGAGGCTTTTGGCCAGCTCAGCAGACATTAGTCAGAACTGGTGGGTAGCAATCCCTAGGCTGGCAGTTCTGGTACAAATCCCTGCCGTGATGCCCAGCCCTAATAGGAGATGGGATTTGTAGGCCTTGTCAAGGTCAGATGGTGAAGGGGTTGGCTTTGTTTTAGATTCTTCTCTGCTGCTATCAAACTTTAGGAATTTTCTTTACTTTTTTTTCCTTTTTGTTATTACAGATTGTGCTTCTTAGTCAGACCCCACACATTCCCAGTAGTGTGCCATGTGGGAAAGGATGGGCAATATCAAAGGGCCTTGGCTTTTAGTAAGAAGAGAATTGTTTGAGTTGGCCATATCACTTGTAGGGATATCTGCTTTCTTGCTTCTAACCTAATAGGTGGCCGTAGCTTGCTGGGCTGCATTTCTTTTCTCTAGTTCATATTAATGCTGACATACTGGCTGGCCAAACTCACAACTACAAGGTGACTTTCAGCCCTTGGAAGCTGAGTTCAGACTCTGGCAGGAGTGGAATCAGGTAGAACAGGATTGAAGAATGAGCATGGAGGAGGGGTCAGCAGTGCCATATCCATGTTTCTGTCCATTTTTTGTTGCTATAATGGTATACCTAACACTGGGTAATTTATTAGGAACAGAATTTTTTTTTTAGCTCATCATCCTGGGGAGGCTGTGAAGTCCAAGAGTATGGCACCAGCATCTGGTAAGGGTCATCCCACAGGTGAAGAGTGTAAATTTAGTAGCAAGCATGCAAGACAGATGTGCCGGGGCCAGGCTCGCTTTATAGCAACCTGCTCCTGTGATAACAACACTAACCCATTCAAAAGGTCTTTTCTCTCCTGATTCAGTCTCTTCTTAGTAGGTCTTTCTTCCCAACACTGTTGCTTTGGGGATTAATTTTCCAACACATGAACTTTTAGGGGACACCTTCAAACCATAGCACTCCCTCAAATCAAATTTTTTTTTAATTAATTAATTTATTTATTTTTATTTTTATTTTTTTGGAGACAGAGCCGCAAGCTGTCACCCTAGATAGAGTGCTATGGCATTACAGCTCAAAGCAACCTCGAATTCCTGGGCTCAAGCAAGTCTCCTGCCTGTGCCTCCCAAGTAGCTGGGACTACAGGCGCCCGCCACAACGCCTGGCGTTTTTTTGGTTGCAGCCGTCATTGTTGTTTGGTGGGCCCGGGCTGGATTTGAACCCTCAGCTCAGGTGTACATGGCTGGTGCCTTAGCCCGTTGAGCCATAGGCGCCAAGCCTGAAATCAAATTATTAAGTGTGGCTAAACCAAATGACTGTGACTATCTTTTCATTGCTGTATTCTAGATTGTTTAGCTGAAGGTCTGTCATCACACTGTCCCCCAAAAAGTATTGTGTAATTATGAGAGGAGGCCTCTACATAGATTTCTTTAAAAGTGAATCTGTACACTTTTGAAGTTGAGCCTGATATATATCCCTGCTAACACGTATTCCAGCACTGTAATCATACACGATGTTAGTTTTTCAGTGACGTTCTCCATGTATGCTTTTAACAATAAATACAATAAATCTTTCTCCCTACATCAACAGATGTGTCTGGGCTGTCCCTGGGTTCCTAGGACCATTCTGCTGTACACTGTTAGTAAAACTTTTAGTTACACAGGAAAGAAACCTTAGAGACCATGTCACTCCATTTCTGCTTTGAATAGCTGAGAGAACTGACACCCATATTTACATAGTGAGTTAGCATAGCCAGTGTCTTCTATCTGTACCGACAGTGTTTGGAATCCATCGTGGTATCTTTATTTCTTGACTCTACTGCACTCCCCTCTCACCTCCACATTAGCTGAGTGCATCATAGGTGTATCCTCCATCTCAGTGATTGGAGGAAATGTTGTTCCAGGCTTCTCATGGCAAGTGTAGGCCTGTAAAGCTTTGCCAAGTAGTACATGCCGCACTTACATTGGTGGAAACTAAACTTGAAAGGAGGGGGTGCTCAGTGCCTGGAGCTCAGTGAGTAGGGCACCAGCCACACACACTGAAGGTGACGGGTTCAAACCTGGTCTGGGCCTGCTAAACAACAATGACAACTGCGAACAAAAAATGGCTGGGCATTGTGGCGGGTGCCTGTCATCCCAGCTACTTTGAAGGCAAGAGAATCGCTTGAGCCCAAGAGTTTGAGCTTGCTTTGAGCTATGATGCCATGGAACTGTACCGAGGACGACATACTAAGTAAGATTCTGTCTCAAAAAAAAAAAAAGGAGAGGGAGTTAGTCTTCTTAAGTTTTTCTAAGAAAATTCTAGAGGAAATAGAAACAATATCTAAGACTGAAGCATAAGCCATGCTGTGACATCCTATCCTTGTTTTATCACTTACGACTTCTGTGATCTTGAATAAGGTGCTTGACATCTCCGTGCTTCAGTTTTCTTTAGAAAATGGAGTTGATAATAGTACTTGGTGGCTCATGCCTGTCATCCTAGTGCTCTGAGAGGCTGAGGCAGGAGGAGTGATTGAGGTCAGGAGTTTGAGATAATGGTACTTATTCATTTATTTTGAGTGCATTGATTTTCAGAAATCACACTGAATCACAGGGTTGTGTTGTTTTCTTGCCATGTGAAAGGAATAAGAGGATAGAAGCACTGAACTTTCATTGAAGCCCATTTGAACAGTAATATCTGAATCTCACAAATAAATATATTTAGGAATACAAATATGTGAAGTATTATTAAAAGTGGCAGTTGGTGCCTGTAGCTAAAGAGGCTAAGGCACCAGCCACATACACCTGAGCTGGCGGGTTTGAATCCAGCCCGGGCCCAAACAACTGATGGCTGCAACAAAAAATAGCTGGGCATTGTGGCGGCCGCCTGTAGTCCCAGCTACCTGGGAGGCGGAGGCAGGAGAATCGCGTGAACCTAGGAGTTGGAGGTTGCTGTGAGCTGTGATTCTACGAAGGGTGACAGCTTGAGGCTGTGTCTCAAAAAAAAAAAAAAAAAATTAAATAAATAAATAAATAAAAGTGGCATAAAATTATGGAGTAAGGCGACCAAGCAGAACTATCGTTTGGTTTTGAATGTTATGAAAGGAGCTATGGCCTTAATTTCTAGGTTCTGAACTCTTTCAAAACCCCTTTTTCAAATTTATTTCCCAGCACAAATTTGTATTAATAGGGAATGCAACACATGGACAACAGTCTAATTCTGTCAGCTTCCAAAAACAAAATTGGTATTTTTGTGAGTGTTCTCCATTTTATCTCCTATGTAACTAAATTCTTTGAGTTATTTTATATCATGGTAAGATCTTTCCTCAGTAGCTCTAGGGAAGAGGAGGTATGCCTGGCCCTTCCTGATATTCTCTTTATTAATATGAATACTGGCAATCGTCACACTGTGCTCTAGAATTCCATCAGTTAGCATTACACATTAAAGATAGGCGTATGGATTCTAGGTTAAGGCAGACACAAATGAGGATTGCGTAGGAGAATAGGGAGCACATAGCACTAACCTCCTATACCTCACAGGATGAGGATGAAGACATCTTTGTAAGACACTAGGAACAATGCCTAGTCCATGTGAAGTGCTGTTTAAAGGGCAAGAGCCCTTTACAAACTGGAGAAGGTAATGGGTAACAGCAGAAGAAAAAATTAGAAAGATTAGGCATATGAGCCTCCTCCATGTTCAGGAGGCACTCTGTAACAGAGAGAGAGGGGTCACTGTCAGAGACCAAACAGCAGCCTCCATGAGCTGAAAATTGGTCCTTGGCTAGCACCTAGGAAGAATAGAAAAGTCCTCAGTGCTACAGTCACAAAGAGAATTGATTTCTTCCCATAACCTGCATGGAAGCGGATTCTTGCCAGATCCCATGGACCAGGAGTGCAGGTGGGCCTGGATCTTGACTCTGGCCTTTTAAGAGTCTATCTACACAGAGAATCCAGTCCAGCCTGCTTCTACTTCTGTCCTACAGAACTTTGATAATGTTGTGTTAAGCCACTACATTTGTAGTCAGTTGGTGTTCAGCAATCGAAATATAAACTAGATAAAATAGGCAGGTTACAAAAGAGTATGGACAGACTCGGCTCCTGTGGCTAAAGCAGCTAAGGGGCCAGCCACATACACCTGAGCTGGCGGGTTCGAATCCAGTCTGGGCCCGCCAAACAACGATGGCTGCAACAAAAAATAGCCAGGCATTGTGGCAGGCGCCTGTAGTCCCAACTACTTGGGAGGCAGAGGCAGGAGAGTTGCTGGAGCCCAGGAGTTGGAGGTTGCTGTGAGCTGTGATGCCACGGTACTCTACCCAGGGCAACAGCTTGAGACTCTGTCTCGAAAAAAAAAAAAGAGAAAGAGTATGGATGGTATAATTTCCTCCTTGTTTATGTAATCATGTATTAATGAGTCTGCAGAGTAAAATGAGCTGAAGTATACACACAGTGTTGTTAACAGGGATGCTTGGTTGGCAAGTTGAATTAATTGAAAAAAATGTAACCAGTGGACAACTGCAAAGTCTCATAACTCGTTATTTCCTTGGGCTAAGTCTCATGGAATAGACTTGGGCATTCTGTGAGGTCTTCTCAAATGTCACCTCACTGTCGGCCTTAATCTCTTTCTCTTTTTTTTTGAGACCAGCGTCACTATGTTGCCCTCAGTAGAGTGCCAAAGTGTCACAGCTCACAGCAACCTCAAACTCTTGGACTTTAAATGATTCTCTTGCCTTACCCTCCCAAATAGCTGAGACTATAGGCACCTGCCACAATGCCTGGGTATTTTTTGTTGCAGTTGTCATTGTTGTTTAGCTGGCCCAGGCCAGGTTTGAACCCGCCACCCTCGATGTATGTGGCTGGTGCTCACTGTAGCCACTGTGCTACAGGCACTGAGCCGGCATTAATCTCTTCTTGCTGTTTGTCCACAGAGTAGTATTGTTCTGGCTTTGAGATCTGAAAAATTGGATCTCAAAACGTAACTTCACTATTTAGGAGCTTTGTGAAAACTCAGGTAATTTAAATACTTATTATGGTTTTAATTTCCTAAAGTCTGAAATGTGAACAAGAATACTCACCAGCTGTGGTCATTGTGAAGCTTCACCCAGATAAATGCAAAGCAAATGATATCACCATTGCTGACTACCTGGGCCACCCCCAAGGCAAAAAGCTCACTGAATTATGGTTCTTATATGTTCAGTCAAGTTGGGTTGTGTTAGTAGTTTTCAATCTAGTCTTCCCCATGGTCCTTCTTTGATCATGTCTTGGTATTCTCAAGTGCCTAGCATGGTGCCTGGCATCTATCATGTGCTTGTTGACGTCTGCTTCAATTAATGCATGAGTGAATACACTCCAATTTGTACAAATAATCAACTCATCGAATCCCATAATGGCATAAATATGTATGATACATGTACAAATGACTTACTAGAAAAAGTGAATAATCTGAATCTTGGTAAAATCAAATGTTTGGTTCTCAAGACAATACAGAGTGCATTCACATAGCACTGTAATGAGATGTCAGTACAAATAGGAAAACGTTGCATTTCAGGAATATTGTGGTCTATATTCCATCTCTCTTCTAGGTCTTCACAGAAAACACACAACTGGAACACTGTGAAGGCGGAAAACAGACTTCCTGCAATTTGCTCATCTCATTCCTGTTTTCACTGTGTAGGTGAAAACTGTGTAGGTTGTGCCTTACAGACACAACCCTGTTTTACCAAGAAAATTTTTCCTGCTGTGCTTGTAGTCCTGAAGACAGACCAAGGAGACTTCATTTGGGGACAATTCTATATGCACAGCCTTTTTTCTATTTCTGCTTTAAATCTTCGTCTCCAGGCTTGGGTCAGAAGGCAGCATTGTAAAGAACACAGAGTCAAATACTAGTTCCTTTACTGAACATTGGTGCTTCTGTGCAAGTTTATCAACCCCTCTGAGCTTCCTTTTGGCCTGTGGGGAGGCGGGGGGGAAGGAAATAAAGTTATAGAGATCACTAATGTGATGTTGCAGCTATGAAGATTTAAGCAGAAGACCATTATCTAAAAAGTCTAGTCCCCAGAGTAGAATGAAAAGGGAGTATTTTCTTTCCAGTGTTAAAGAGATTTGGACAATGAACCCACAACTACTTGGCCCAAAGCCTTCTATCTCTTACCAGGTGCACAAGCTCTCTGGAAGGCCTTGCTTTGAATGATCCCCAGCTGTAACCTCCTCGTCACAAACACACACTGTTGAGTACAAAGGTGGTTCCTCACCAGTCTCTAAAAATGGCTATAAATGCCATGGTGTCTTAGGCTTCTGGTGGTCTCCATGACAAAACCTCCAAGTTGAGTATTGTGGGCTTATAAAAATGTGTACAGCCTGTTTCTCATTTGCTTTAATGATGTTTCTTAATGGTTAACATTCACATTGGCATCTTTTCTGTGGGCGAAGTGTTGTGTGACTGGTTTTCCCCTCTCCCAAAGAGTTGGTGTAAATAGCCTGTGAGCTGCTGGAATGCAGACCTCTGATTTTTCTCTTCCTACAAAGACATGTATTTTGGAAGGCATGGGAATTCTACCTCATTTCCTGCCACAACAGGCAAAGTGGCCCCATTGCTGTTGGAAAATAGTTGATATCTCTGTCCAGGTAGCCCACACAGTGTGTGCAGCAGCTTCAGGAGGGAATAAAAAACAGATGATAAGGTAAATGCTGTTTTTTAACATCCATTGTGTGTGAAAGAGGTTTGATGAGCTTTATTTTATTGAAAAATTTTATGTTATGTTGAAAACACATTATTTTGTTTAAAATATGGACTCACTTCACTTAACAGGTCACACTTAACAGGTCGCTTCAAGGAAGCTAAAAGGAAACCCTGCCCAAGCAAAAATAGCTCTGGGAATACTTATTAGCAGCAATTGAATCCATTTCATATTACTACTAGGCCTTTCTTATTTTTTCCCTACCTTCCCTGTGATTCAAGACTCACATAGGCAGGGTTCCTGCTTGCCTTTGTTCTTCCTTTACTGTTCCCTCTTTATCACAAATTTTTTTTTTTTGAGCCAGAGTCCCACAGTAGTGTGCCGTAGTGTCCTAGCTCACAGCAACCTCCAACTCTTGGGTTCAAGTTATTTTCTTGTTTCAGCCATCCAAGTAGCTGAGACTAGGGTGCCCGCCACAATGCCTGACTATTTTTAGAGACAGGGTCATGCTCTACTTCAGGCTGGTTTTGAACTTGTGAACTCAGGCAATCCACCCTCCTTGGCCTCCTGGAGTGCAGGGATTACAGGCAAGATCCACTACATCCAGCATCCCTTTATCACATTAGGGTATATTGTCTTCCAATCCCTGAATCATATTTTCTAACCACTCTCTCTTTATGAAAACTTACTTTTGTACCTCCCTTCTGATATGCACTTCCAATTCTTCCTCCTTTTTTCAAAATGTTTTCTTGCTTTGGCAATACCCATGTATCTTTTTTTAAAACAACCAAAAATTATGAGGCGAATACAGGATGATAATTGTTTGCAGTCACCTAGAAGTAGCTGGGAGAAAACCGCTGAATGAAAATGATCTGTTTGTCTTTCTTCCCTTGGTCTTTGGGAAGCAACATCAGCTTTGATAAATGTGTTAATTTTTCTTTTTTTTTTTTTTGAGACAGAGCCTCAGGCTGTCACTCTGGATAGAGTGCTCGTACATCACAGCTCACAGCAACCTCCAGTTCCTGGGCTCAAGCGAGTCTCCTGCCTCCGCCTCCCAAGTAGCTGGGATTACAGGTGCCTGCCACAACGCCCAGCCAGTTTTTTTTTTTTTTTGGTTGCAGCCATTGTTGTTTGGCAGGCCGGGCTGAATTTGACCGCCAGGTCAGGTGTATGTGTCTGGCGCCTTAGCCGGTTGAGCCACAGGCGCTGAGCCTTAATTTTTTTTTTTTAAGACAGAGTCTCATTATGTAACCCTTGGTAGAGTCCTCTGGCATCGAAGCTCACAGCAACCTCAAACTCTTGGGTTAAGAGATTCTCTTGCCTCGGCCTCCCAAGTAGCTGGGAGTACAGGCACCCGCCGCAATGCCTGACTTTTTTTTTTTTTTTTTTTTTTGGTGGTTGTCGTAGTTTGCCAGGCCAGGCCTGGGCTGGGTTTGAACCCACCAGCTCTGGTGCACGTGGCTGGCGCCTTAGCTGCTGAGCTATAGGCGCTGAGCCAGCTTTGATAAATGTAAAAAATAAAAAGAACACAGGTTCAGTGCCGGTAGCACAGTGGTTATGGCACCAACCACGTACACCGAAGTTGGCGGGTTGGAACCTGAGCTAATCAACAATGACAGCCACGCATTGTAGCGGGCACCTGTGGTCCTAGCTGCTTGGGAGGCTGAGGCACGAGAATCACTTAAGCCCAGGAGTTTGAGGTTGCAGTGAGCTTTGACTCCCAGGCACTCTACTGAGGGATACTTTTTAGTGAGACTCTGTCTCCATAAAAAAAAAAAATAAGAAAACAGAATCCAGTGAGTAGATGTCCTCCTCACCTGCTCATGACTGTTTCTGAAGATGATCACCAATACTGGTTTCTTGTGGAGGTCTTGAGCCTTTAAGAACTTTCATATATAGACAAGTCCTTAAAGGAAGAGACACTTGTGCCACCTTGAGTTCCTGTTTTCAAAGTTAGTCAAATTTGCAGCAAAAAGTAAGGGTCTCTCCTTTTCCAGGCATTATATTTATGGATTCATTTAATAAAATATACTTCCCATGTGGGAGGAACTTCTTTAGTACTGGGAGCTTAGAAACAGGGCCTACAAAGAGTCTGTAATCACTTTGTTAGTGAGTTGGGTTCCTGTGTGCACAGTGATATAGCACATTGCAAGGAAGCTTGGTTTATAGGAGAACCAAGGGTGTTAAGACAAAGAAGTGAAGCAATTCATTGCCCAATATCCCTGGGAGACTTCACCCATGTGTGGTCAACTTAGTAAATGGTGTCTCACACTTTCCTTTAAGCCATAAAAAATGAAAAAGTATAACTATAGTTTTAGTAAAACAACAAACTTTTATTTTTAAACCTGACAGCTTAAGAAAGTATTTCGAAGGGTTTCTTTGTATAACAGAACTATTATATAAAATGTATGTATTCAAAATAACGACTTCTTTTTCCTTTTGTTCCTATGAAGTATATTTTCTTTAGAAGCAAAATTGGTGCTTTTGAAAAGACAGCAAAATAGGCAAAGAAGTAATTTTATGAAACTGCACGAGGCTCTCCTAAGGGTGTCTGACTTCAATACAAACTGCTGGAATATTAATATTGGTAATTTATATATCTGCTTTAATCCAACTCATGCTGTTTCTCTTTTTTCAGGGGAAGCGGGGACAGAGTCTCAGTCATCTTGGAATTGAGTGCCCAGGCATAGGTTACAGCAGTGTCTTCTGCTCAAGAGATTGTCGTTTCAGTAGAAGAGAGGCTGCAACTACAGGCACCTGCAATAATGGCCATATATTATAATTTTTTTTTTTTATAGTGACAGGGTATCACTCTTGATCAAGCAGTCTGCCCACCTTCAAGAGTGCTAGGATTATGGGCATCAGCAGCACCATCATTCCTTCCAAAAATGTGAATGAAAAAGACAAAATGTAAAAGGAAAAGCTCTCGGACTGACGGATATGACAATAACTGACTCATCAATGGAAAAGCGCCTCCAAACTCTGTAAAATAATTTAGAGGGGTTGGTTTTGAGTCCCGCAAGTGACCTCGCTGTGGTTGGGTTACAGCTTGGCTTTGCACATTTTAGGGAGACAGGAATGGCGCATAAAATAATCAATCCGCAGGTGGAAGGTGTACATGAGTTTGCCCTGTAAAGGCAGGACCTCTGTAAGTGGAGGAGGGAGGGGGTTGACAGGATAATAGAGGACAAGTGGCGCCCCAGCCAGCTTGTGGAGCTGGCGGGGTAGGGGAGCGCAGACCGTCTGCCTCTCCCTTGGCCATGTTGATGCAGTGGCACCCAGCAGAGGACCCAGCGTACTGGAAGGTAGGCAGGGGGGCCCTGCAGGAGGCTGCAGTAGCCAGAGGGGCCAGACAACTGCTGGGGAAATACCAACACCTTAGGTTTCCCTTCCCTTGCACTTAAGGCTGAACAGGGAATCCCTTCTACGCCTGGTCAATTTCTCGTAAGTTTCCTAGGCCTGGGAATTGTAGCCATTCATTCACATCCCAGACTTGTCCCACACACCTTGTCCCAGATATGCCAAATGCAACTACTGAGGGCCCCATGAGACTATACCCCTAAACTAAGCCCAGAGAGAGAGCTTTTCTCTCCCAACTTGGGTTTTCTCTCTGCCAGCAGTTCTGGTGCTTCGGTATTCTTTTCTGTAAATAAATCCTGTCTTACTACTAATCTGTGGTCCCTGGATTCATTCTTCGAATCACCAAGACCAAGAACCTATTGAAAAGTGAAATTCCGGTAGCAAGGTTATAGCTGGCTTTAAAGCTGCTTTGATTCCGGATAAGGGAATAAAGTTTCATCTAAAGGCTTGGAGCGTGTTCAGTCAAGATAAAGGTGTCTGTTAATAAGCAAGCACCCTGGAAGTTTACCCAAAACTGAAGGGCCCTGTGAATTTTTTTTTTTTTTGCAGTTTCTGGCAGGGGCTGACTTTGAACCTGCCACCTCCATCAAATGGGGCTGGCACCCTACTCCTTTCAGCCACAGGCGCCGCCCCTGACTGAAGTTGAAAGACTTGGGCTTCAATTTTGCTTTAACACAAAGCTCTTTGGTTCTTATAAAGCAAAATAAAAATCGTAGTTTCTTGTAAAAAAAAAAAAAAAAAAAGACTTGGTCTTCAGATTTTGTTTTAGTTCACAGACGCTAGAAATGGTGCTTGTAAGGGAAAGATTCACGAGTGGAGAAAGCTGTCATTCACACGGTCTGGCCATTCGTGTGGTCTCCCTGCCCCCTCCCCACCCTTCCCCTTCCCAAGGGCTAGAGCGGGGGAGGAGAGGCACGCAGGGGGTGGGTGCTGCTCCCGGAAGGAGGCTCCCGTAGGCCGCACGGTAACTTTGCCAACGTGATTGCTTTGCCTGAGGGGCTTCCGAGCCGTGCTTTTGCCCTGAGGGGTTTGCCTCAGCAGATGCGCGGGCGGGCGGGCTCCCCACGTAAGAGACGACCCCTAGTCTGGCTGTCCAGATGTACACGCCCAGGGGAATTGCGTCACAGCTCCTCCTCCTCCTCACGCCCCGCCCCCTCTGGCCCGCCCCATTGGACGCTGACTGCGCACTGCGCGGGCAGCCTTCCGCGCCTCTCAGTGTTTGGCTGCGACTCCGCTTCGCCCCCACCCCAGCCCCGCGGGCTGCCGCTTTCCAACCGCGGAGAAGTAGCTGGTGCCTCGCGTGAGGGAGGGAGTGCGATTCGGTAACTCGGTGCGTGTCGGCTACAAACGCTAATCCCCTTCGGCCGCTACCTTGGGAAACCATTTGCGAGCCGCCGCTGCCGCTGCTGTGGGCGCTGGCAATCTTCTTTTATGTCCTCTCTGTGGACTGCGCCAAAGGGGGACTGTTAAAAGGCCGGGAGTGAGCGCTTTGGATCCATTCGTGCCCTGGGGCGTGTGTGTGTTAGGGGCGGAAGCCTCCCCACCGAGGGGGACCCCGTTTGTCTCCCCTCATTTGTGGGTTTCATGAGGGCCTCTGGCTTCTCTTCCTCACTCTCCCTCTTTCTTCCATTGGAAACTCCCCAGTCCTGTTCCACACGCTTCAATCCGCTGTGCCTGCCTGTCCCCGAAAAGGACAGACAATGACACACCCTACCGAAAGCTGCGAGGATGAAGAGCTGTGGAGGCTGTTGGGAGGCGAGATAAGGACCACCGACTCAAATTAGAATTTCAAAAAGGAGTCTTTTATTCACCACGGGGCTGTCTCAGCAAAGTCTAAAGCAAACTAAGTGAGAGAACATTGAGGGGTCTGAATTCACCTGGGGCTTTTGCAATGTAAAAATTGGCAACGGGCGAACAGGTGGTCTGAAAGTTAGCAATTACAAGTAAAAACAAAATCGGTGAAAGAAGCACAAAGCAAGCATGGGGTCACAGTGACCCCCTTTTTACAGAAGCGAACTGGCAATTTAGCGGATTAGCCAAAAGGTAATATAAAGGGCAATTAGGTAACAGTAAAACAATTTGTCATAGCATTTAGCTCATTAATTCTCATGATGGCAGCACTTAACCCATCTGTTCTGCTCCCGCCCAGATCCGGACTAATCTATGAGTGACGGTGTCTGTTATCATCTCAGAGTTAAGGTATATTCTTAATTTTGTCCTTTCGTCTTTTATCCTACAGAGCCCACTAGTGCATGTCTGTGTCAGGCAGCATCCATCTTATGGGTGTGATCAGGCAGCTGGCAACCATCTCATGGCACCCACCTCAAGGACCAATGGGCTTTTCAGGGCAGGGAGGCATATAGCTCGAGTTTGGCCAATGACGACTCCGGTGGACCCCTTATTTAGGACCCGGATGGCCGCGGCGGTGGGGGTGAGGGGGGTCTTCGCGGGCTGCCTCCGAGGGACCTTCCGGACTCTGAAAGGAGGGGCTCCAGAGGGCGGCCCGGGTGTTGTCGAGGCGACCTCGGGTGGCCGGCGCCGGCTG
>CAUYRH010074668.1:0-61793 GCA_963574655.1 Perodicticus potto
GACGGGGAAAGACCGGGAGAGGAACGGAAAGAGCATCTCTCTCCCCACTTGAAATCTCTCCCTCTACCAGGAGCTTTGGTGTTTTCTGTATTCTTTTCTGTAAATCAATTCTGTCTTACCACGGAGGGGTGGGGGTGGGGGAAATAATGTAATGAAGAATAATAAAATATATATATTAAAAAAAAATCAACACATTGTACCCCACATATGCACAAATGTATTCATGATCTATGTGTATATGACTTAATAAAAAATAAATAAATAAATAAAAATAATAATTCAAAAAAAAAAGTGGGGATAGATAAATTTACACCTATTGGGTACAGTGCACCCTATCTGAGTCAAGGACTCACAACTTTGACTCAATCTGTACAAAAACCAAAGTAAATAAACAAAACATGGGTAGCCCTTAATGTTCTGAAATAAAAAAGTAAATATAGCAGAGTAAGTCTTTGGCAATAATAAAATTTAAAAAATGAAATAAAATTACCAGATATATCAGGAAAGAGGACCAAAGGACAAAGGCCAAGAGGAAAATAATCGGCAACAGAAATAGGCCTGCAGGTGATATAGATATTGAGGTTAACAGAAATATGATTTTAACCAATAGCAATTAATGTTAAAGCAGATTTAAAAACAGAGAATATTACTAGAAAATTAGAATCTGTAAAAGCATAATCAAATGGAAATTCTAGAGCAGAAAGGATTAAGAAATAAAAAAAATGAGTTTAACTGCAGATTACACAACAAAATGGAGAATCAGTGAGCTGAAAGAAAGTAAACAGAATATTAAGTTTAAAGTGCAGAGAGGAGAAGTGAATGGAAAGTATGTGTAGTAACATAGAACACATATTAAGTTTTGCTGAAAATGTCTAATGTATGTCAAATTGAAGTTCCGGAAGGGGAGAAGAGGAAAAATGAAGCAAAAGAAATGTTTGAAATTCATTGGCCAAATAATTTTCAAAAGGCTATCAAATTGCAAATTTATGAAGCTCTATAAACAGAATAAATATAAAAATATCACAACAAAAATGCCAAAACCCATAAATAGAAAATCTAAATCATATTAGAAAAAAAAACAAGGCATATTGCCTTTAAAAGAGCTGTAATAAATTGACAGTTGACTTTTCAAAAGAAATGGTGCAAACCTGTAGATAATGGAACAATATGTATATTGATGAGATAAAATAACTGCCAGAGCAGAATTATATCCCATTTAAAATATTCTTCAGAATTAAAGATGATATAAACACATTTTATTTGAATAAAAAAAGAAGAGAAATTGTTGCTACCAAACTAAAATAAACACAAAGGGAGTTCTTTGCCAGAAAGTTAATGCTCTTTGATGGGAGCATGGGAACTCAGGAGGGAATTAAGAGCAGTAGGAAAGAAAAATATACAGATAAATTTCAGGTCTAGAATATAGATCTTGAAAATATATATAGAATTAGGAATCCATGACAATAATAGCACAAAAGGCAGGAGGGGAGTAATTAAAGTGTTAAGATTCTTGTATTATCTGAGAAATGTTATAATTACTAATCTCAGATAGATTAATAAGTCCTGGATGTTTGTTGCAATATCTAGGATAAATATTAAATGAACAAGAAAGAGAGTATGATAAATAATCTAATAAAAAGGAGAAAATGTAATGATAAAATAATTACTTGATTAATCAAAGATAATGCAAGGAAAGTATCCAATGTATCAATACTAATATGAAACCAATATATAAACAACTACACACTCATGTGGAAAAAAAAGTCCAAAAATATAGTCTAGTGAGAGGGAGGGGAGAATAAGGAAAGGGAAGAAGGAGGGAGGCGAGAGGTCAATTGGTAGGATCTTGCCTAATGTGCACAATGTGAGGGTGTTCAGTATGCTACCTTGAACTTTACCTTAGAAATGAAAACAATGTAACCTAAACATTTGTACCTTCATAATAATCTGAAATGTAAAAAAAAAATAAAAAGATCTTGGTTTAAAAAAATAACTAAAGAAAGGAGAAAAAGGAACACAAAAGGAATGAGACAATAGAAAATAATAAAGTGGCGGATTTAAACTTAAATATGTTAGTAATTACAGTAAGTGTAAATGGACAAAATGTTCCCATTAAAAGCAAAGATTGTCAGACTGAATTTAAAAACAACCCAACCATATATGCTTATAAGAGTTATGCCTTAAACATAAAGACAAAAAAGTATGAAAACCTTTCATTCAAAAAGATGAAAAATGATATGTCATGTAAACACTAAAACAAAGGGAGTTTATCTATCTTAGTAGTAGACAAAATGAACTTTGAGACAAAAATTATTACCAGAGATAAAGAGAGTCATTTTGTAAGGATTAAAGTGACAATTGAACAGGAAGATGCAACAAATTTATAGATACCTAACCTAATGACATTTTGGTCTATGTCAAATGACAAAAAACAAAATAGATGCAAATAAAAGAAGAAATAGACAAATCTATAATTCTCATAGAGGTTTTAACACACCTATCTCAGACAAAAATTTTCATAGTTATAAAATATTTGAGCAATGTGTTTAACAGACTTGTATATGTATTGTATAACACTGCATCCAATAAACACAAAATATACACATTCTTTTGGGGCCACATAGAACATTCATTAAACCATGTTCTGGGTAATAAAGTATTGGCAAATGTCAAAGGATCAAAATCAAACATATATATTCTTTGACTACACAAAACATAAGTAGCACATATGTATATACCATCCAATGCAGGATTTATACCCAGAATTCATTGAAAAACTACAAATCAAAAAGAAAAGATAACCAACGTTGGTTGGATTTACTGACTCACTTCCAAGGACTAGGGTATGGAAAGGGAAAGATAACGTCATAGAATAGCAGAAGCCTGGTAAACACTACCTTAACCAAGAGTTCAAGGTTACCATCACCCTGCTATGATGTGCTGAAGAGGGCACACCACTGTGTGATTTTCTTTCCAAAAACCCAATCCCCATCTAATCATGAGAAAAATAACAAACAAATCCAAATTGAGGAATACTCTGCCAAATACTTGATTGGTAATTCTCAAAACTATCCAGGTTATGAGAGACAAGAAAAAACTGAGAAAGTTTTATTGACCAGAGTAGACTGAGGACATAATGACAGGACACAGTGTGGTAACCTGTTTCACATTATGGAAGAGAAAGAGGACATGATAGTGGAAAAGCTGGAGAAATACAAAGCAAGACTGGAAATCAGTTACTAGTAATGTACCAATGTGAATTCCTAAGTTTTAACAAATGTCAAATGATAATACAAGATGTTAACATTAGGTGAAAGTTGGGTGAGGGGTGTAAAGGAATGCCTTGTGCTATCTTTACAATTTTTCTGTAAATCTAAAATTATTCCCTCCAAAAGTTTTTCAAAAATAAAAAGGAAAGGTGAGTAACTTAATAAAAAGTGGGTAAAACCTGAAGGCTATGTTAACCAGTTTGATGAAAATATTTCAAATTGCATATACTACCAGCACATTGTACCCCATGATTGCCTTACTGTACACAGCTATAATTTAATAATAAAAAAAATGAGCAAAACACTGGAGAGGAATATTAAGAAGATGATACCAAATGCCCATCGGGGCAGAAAAGGATGATCAGCTTCATTGCTCATGAAGAATATGCAAAGTAACATCTCAATGCATCATCACTACATGTCCCCCATCATGGCTCGGGGTGGGGAGGAAGACAGAATAACAAGATTGGGGAGGACATGGAGTGACTGGAACTCATACATCACGGGTGGGAATGTGAATTGATAAAATCATTGTATTGACTTTTTGGGGGCAGTATTAACTAAAAACTAAACACATACCTACCCTACTGTCGGGGTCCCAGCGTCTGCTGAGACCTGTGGAAACTGGTGGCAATTGATTGAAGAAATATAGAATTAGAAGTGATGGTAAAGAAAGACAAGAGACATAGGGTAGAATTAAAAGTGGGAGCTCAGGGGTCCATTGCCCGTAGTGAGATTCTGCCAATGGCCAAGAGTGTTTGCTCCACTCTGATTTTATTGAAGTCTATTTGCCCAGAGGGTAAGATGAGGGAGGGAACAAAGATGACAGCAGTTTCTCGGGTTGATGATATCACCTTCTATTGTTAGTATTATTAACCTTAAGGGTAGTCTTTAGTAATCTGAAATCTGAGCCTCTATCCGGAGAGTCTCCTGCTTGAGGTCACACACACAGATTTCTAGGGAGGTGTTAAGCTCTGCTACTGACGTTAATCTCCTCTGAGGGATCTGTGGGAGGGAGGCATTTTCCTCCCATCACCACCACAGAGGATTTTCCTCTGCTATAAGGGATGTAAGCTCTTCTGCCCATATCTCAGGACTTGAGCGACTCCCTTGGTCTCTGCCCCAGGCAAATGCAAATCTCCACAATGGGTATCTGCTTTGCCTGATTAATGGGCAGGAAATGCCCTAGGAGATGTATCTTTTCTAAGACATGTCATAGCCTCTTCTATGACCATTACTCTCCTCAGAGTGTTCACAGACCCAGCAGGGTGTTTGTAAGCTGTATCCCCAACAGGCTAGAATTTCAGAAAAGGCAAGAAGCTTGCTAGCAATGGCTAGCTTAAACAAACCAGCTGACCTTTCTTTGTTCCAACTCACTCGGCTTGCTTTTTAGTTTTCCTCTTTTTCTGGGGGTGCTTTTAACTTTGCTAAGAATGGTGTCTTCAGCACCCATTCTCCCAGCACCTTACCACCCAGGAAAGAATGTACACATATGTGCTAAGAAGAATGAACAGGAATGTTCAGTCTCATGTTACTCATAATAGCCCCAAACTGAAACAATTCATAGATAAATAAATGCCCATCTATAGGTCAGTAATTTGTGACACAGGCATGCAATAGAATACTATACATTGATTTATGAATTAGGAACTGCTGTTAATACACAAAAATATGGATCAATTTCCCAGACATAATGTTAAGGGGAAAATCTAGACAGAAAAGAGTACATACATTATGAACCTATTTATGTGAAGTTCAAAGATAGATGAAATTAATTACTGGTAATGAGGGTCAGAATAGTGGTTACCTGTGTGGGAGGTAATGAATGAGAGGGGCACAGGGAAGCCTTCTTCGGCACTGGTTGTGTTCTCCATCTCCATGTCAGTAGTGCTGAAGTGGGTGTGTCCACTTTTTAAAATTTCTTGAGCATTGCCCTTAGGATGTATGCATTTAACTATAGGAATATTATATATCAATAAAAAGACAAAACCACAAATCCTCTGGAAACCGCAATTTCTATACTAAAACATGTTTTCACCCTGCTGTATGTATAAACTGTAGCATATTGTTTTTGCAAAAGTTCTGTAAGATTTAGACACTTAAAATCCAGCTAATATATTATTTGAAGATAATAGGAGTTCAGTGTCAATTCTTGTGTGTGTATGTGTATATTTATCTTTTACAAATCAAATACATATATAGAATGCTTTAATTAGCAAACATCTTCACAATGCTTTGATAACTAATTAATTGTTCTTCTGTGCATTGGGATTTATTTTATTCACTGCATGAACAGATCTGGGGAGATCGGTTACAATTATTGTAACAAGTAAGGCCAAATTAGGCAATAAACTCTCCTTATGTTCTAATATTTTGAAGTGTAGAGATAGCCAGTAGAATGCCAAATAAGGTTTCTACAAAATTTGGAGACTTCATATTCAAAGGAAGCCAAGATTAATACTCATGGAGCATTTATCTAAGAGAAAATGTGAAGGTGGTCATTATCCCTGAGAGAAGATTGAGAAGTAAAGAGAACAAGCCAGAAGTGGGTTTTGGAGCTTTAGAATTCCTCTTTTGAAATAATAACGTATACATTCTTTTAAAAAAATTCTCACAACTCTGAAAGACAACATTCCTTTTTTCCTCCCATTTCGCAGGTGTAGAAACTGAGACTAGACTGAGGACACCCTGTCCAGGGAGAGACAAGGCCATGATTCAAACTTAGATACAGCCAACTCTAGAACCTATGCTTTATTCACTCTTGTACACAGCAATATTTCTCAATGTAGGAATTGTTCATCCAAATCATGGGGGCTTGTCAAGTATTGATTTCCAGGTACCCAGGGAAGGCAGAATCTCTAGAGCTGGAATCCATGCTCTCAATTTTTCTTAAGGGCTCTGAAGGTGAGAACCACTACTTTTTGCTGTCATGACTTTGAATAGGACTATCTTATCCAAACCCAGCCTGGTGAGTACCAAGTTTACTCGAATATCAAATGATATAAAAGAAAATACGTCTTGACTATGTGCATGCTGTTGTTGCATACAATCCCTCTCCCATCTATTATTTCTGCATCTGAGATATTCAAGCATATTCTTTTCCAACTATTTACAAGCTGTTGATATGTTGAATATACACGAAGGAAACATTGAGTTTGTTTAAATAAAAATGTTAACTACTAAGAAGAATATATGCATATTGATTCTTTCCACTACATTCTAAATATTAAGTTGAAGCAATAAATTCTTCAGAAGGAATATTATTCTGCCTACACAGTTTTCTGTATTGAACCCCAGGAGACTGATAGAAATACCAAATACAGTCTGGCATGTGTTTTTTCAATGTGAGATACAAGACAAAAAGCAATGTGGAAATTATCAAATAATATGTAACAGCTGATTCTTTCAGCCTTAAAGAAATTTTATTAGGATGTTTCTTTACCTAAGCCTTACTTTCTTGAAAACAATGAAGGAAAGATGGGTAAAAGCATGAATAGAGGCTGTTAAAACTTGAAACTTGCTTTTTGTTCCCCTCTTGGTTGTTAGAAAAAAACCCGAATATCATGTTTAAAAAAAGTCTTGGTAGTGCAGCAAGAGGAAAAACAACAGTAAATAACAAAGCAGCTTAGTCACTGGGGTGTGAGGTGCGGCCAGACCTGGGTTCGAGGACACTTCTTCACCTGGCATTATGATCTTGGGCAAGTTCCTTATCACCCCTCCCTTCGGTTTCCTCCTGTCTAGGTATAATAGTAATGGAAGATATTTCGTGGGATTCAGAATTACATGAAATAATCGTATATGTAGAGGGTAGCACTGTGCCTGAAACATGGTAAAGCAATAAGAAATTGTTAGCTATTCTTATATTTGAGTGTTCATTTGTTCTATGATACGTATCATTAAACATTTCCTTTTTATAGAGGCTAAACATGAAATATATTATCACAAGTTTCATAAGTTTAGGAACTGATGAAGTAAAAATAACAAGAGGCCATTTAACCTTTCCAGACTCTTGTAATTATTTTATTTTATTTAATTGATTAATTAATTTTTATTTTTTTATTTTTTAATTTCAAATTAATATGAGGCTACACATGTTTAGGTTACATTGTTTTCAACTCTAAGGTAAAGTTCAAGTTGTAGTTGAGCCCTTCACCCAGCGAGTGTGCCGAACACTCACACATCAGGCACATTAGGTGATATCCTGCTAATTGCCTTCCCTCTTCCCCCTCCGCTCCCCCTCTCCTTCACAAGACTATATTTGTGTTTTATCATTCATATGGGCATGTAGTTGTTTATATGTTGGTTTCATATTAGTATTGAGACTTGAGAGATTTTAAGAGACTTGTGTGACTTTAAGAGCTGTGCCAGGTGTGGGTTTCCTTAAACAAGTCCCTTGTTTTTTTCCTGGATTGTACTACTGTAGAAGAAGTTTCTTCTGTTTTCTTCCTAGAGCCAGAATTGCTGGTTTCTTTTCTGGAGATTAGCAACTCCCGCATAACCCAGAGATTAGGTTGGAGAAACAAAAATAAAGTTATCTTGTGATATTGAGGAAAAGTTGATAGAAACTAGCTAGCTTTTCAGTCTAGTGTATTTTCTGAAGATCTCCTAGGTCTAGTATTATTATGTGCAGAATTACGGCAGTGATTTTCTTCTCTGCTAAAATATATGTTTTCTTCCTTATGTAAAGAATGTATATTTAGAAAAACTGAAAAAGTAGAAAGGTAAAAAAAATATGAAAACAAACACATTGCTAATTCTAAAGAAAATTAGTTAACATTTTGGATTGCTTGATTACAGACTTTCTGCCCTTCCATTGAGCTTCATCTATTTTTTTCCTGTTAACAAACAAAACTGTGTATAAAGTTTTATATTGTCTTTTCTCCCTAAGGTAGCATCACAGATATTTCCCATTATTGTATATTTTCCAAAATTAGTTACTTTTTTATTGGCATCTAAAGATATATTTCAAGAGGATTAGAAAAGCCTGCCACTCAGGTGTGGTTTTATTATATTTTAGACTTAATGTATTACTTATTTATTCATTTAATCATCAAAGTTTTATAATATGCCTGATATATACAAAGTACTAGATTGGAATTTTTGTGGGCAAGGACTTTGGTTTTATTCCCCTCTATCCCTAGCAGATGCTATTGAACAAATGATTACTGAGTAAACACATTAGTATTTACTAGCCCTTACCCCAAACAGGGGTTGAAGTATTTTAAAAAGCCACATCACTGTCATAAAAGTATATCTTAGCCATTTCTGAGGTTGAATTCTGAAGTGTAGGGGTGACAGGTTTGACTCAGCGAATAACTTTTCTTTTGTTAAGGTCTAGGGGAAAGGGGACCCCAACTCAATTTGTTTTATGGTCTTTGTGATAAAAAAAGGATCTTTGTCATCTCTGTGTAGGTGTATATTCAGAAATCTACTTTCAAAGAAGCTCTACATGGACATTTATCCTTTGAGACAGAGTCTCAAGCTGTCACTCTTGGTAGAGTGCTGTGGCATCATAGCCCACAGCAACCTTAAGTGATTCTCTTGCTTCTGCCTCCTAAGTTTGTAGGACTACAGGCACCTGCCACAACGCCCGGCTATTTTTTGGTTATAGTTGTCATTGTTGTTTGTCAGGCCTGGGCTGGATTCAAACCCACCAGCTCTGGTGTATGTGGCTGGTGCCTTAGGCACCGGGCCAAATTTATCCTTTGAATAGAAGTGTATCTGCATGTAGTCTGCTAAGACATCTCATGTGACTTTCACAACCTCCCTTCAGTCTCCCAAATACTTACTACAAGCACAGTGTCTTCATAGTAATGTGCTTCAGAGGCAAACTCCAGCTGGAGCCAGTCAGCAACTAGTTTCTAATCTGAAAAGGTGATTTTCTCTCTAAGATTTAAGATTAAAATATAATTGGGGCCCAGGAAAAAGATCTGTGTTATAAGAAAAATGACTTCTTCCCTTGTGATATTTTCTTGTTGAGGGAAATTTAAGAGTAGAAATTGGTTGGGAATGTGGGTAGTGGGAGCAAGTTGGTAGGGTGGAGAAGATAGGGTGGGACCCAATCCCAAGCTCGTTTGGGTCAATTCATAGACATTACCTGCAGGAATCCTTATAGCAACAAATAAAGAGTGCACCAGGCTGGCTCTTGGCCTCTTCTGTGCCTATAAACATGCCTTTTGTGCTGTGACTTTTGTGTTAGTGCAATAGGGATGGACATAACTTGTAATTTTGTTTTTTTAGCTTAGCATTATATTGTTTTTAGGGCTAAATCCAGAAAGAGAAGATCTGTCTCTTCTGGTTGGGGAAAGTGGCCTAAGAGCCATTATATTCCTAAAATTTTTTTTTTTTAAAATTTGAGACAGAGTCTCACTTTGTCACCCTTGGTAGAATGCTACGGCATCATAGCTTACAGCAACCGCATACTCCTGGGCTCAAGTGATCCTCTTGCCTCAGCTTCCCCAGTAGCTGGGACTACAGGGCCTAAGAAAACACCTGGCTATTTTTAGAGACAAAGTCTTGCTCTTGCTCAGGCCGGCCTGGAACTCCTGAGCTCAGGCAATTCACCCGCCTTGGTCTCCCAGAGTGCCAGGATTACAAGTGTGAGGTACCACATCAGCATATTCCTAATATTTAAAAAAAACTTTTATATATTTTTATCAGAGTAACACACACACATGATTTAAAAAATTATCTGTACAGAAAGACTTACCATGAAATGCAATTGCTTCTGGCTCTGCCCCTCTGTACCACCAGAGGGGAACCCTTTTAACCATTTCCGTTTTCAGGTGATTATCTTAACATTGTCTCAGTATCTTCAAATGATATTTCTTTCTTACTATTTTTTCTAATTAACTTTGCATTATCAACTGCTGACTCCTTAAAAGGACCAATGAAAAATCCATTGAACAAGGAAAGCTAAGTTTTTTTAGACTTGCTCAAGTAAGAAGAACACCTTCACAGAATCATGCAGTGTCTCAGAGGGGGGAAGTCAAGGAAAGATATTTATAGAGTTTAGAATGATTTTCAGGCAAGTCTTGCAAGACAGAAAACATGTGGAATTAGGTTGAGTTTATGGCATATTAATTTTTGATTGGTGGGAAAAAAGTGAAATTTTGAAGCAAATATTGGTATGAGTCTTGATAAATAAGCTGTTTAGTTAGTTCAGAATCTTATCTTTCAGGAGCAGGTATTCTTTGGAGCATGCAAGTCATTTACTGTTTGGTCATGGTATTGTTTAGCACAGAAACAGAAAGCAGATTTAGTTGTGGGTTCTTAGGACAATATTGAGTACCTTCTTGCTATGATCATGAAGATTGAATTAGATTATATATATCATGCCCCCTTATCTCTCAGAACTAGTTCCTCCAAGGACCAACTCTAGTCTTTCAAATAAGAAACCTAAACTTCCTATTTTTGTTTCATCATCACAGATAGCATCTCTTTAGCATCCCCTCACCTTACCCTCAGCTTTATAGTGTGAATTTTTCTATTATCCTTGGCTACAAGAAAACTTTAATTTCTTTAGTTTGCCAAATTAAACTACATCTAACATAGATTTCACCAGTCTACTAGGTGTGGTGTCTAATCAGTTCTTTTTTGGCATTCCCTCCCTCCAGGGCTGGAAAATGGTCCAAGGGACATAATGAATGTCCATAAAAACACTTGGTGGTTACCTTTCTGTTTGTCCCTAACCTGGGTTTGTCTGAGGTAGAGTAGTTCTGAGAGCCCATCTTCCATGCTGACTTGGCTACTGGGATCTCATATCATCTTCTAACAACATTAGGCCTGGTGCTTAGTCTGCATGGACCCACATACTCCATCAAAACTCTTGTCAACCCAGAGGGTTCTGTGTGGGAGCAGGGTATGGGTCTTCGCCTACACTAAGCCCTTCTATTCTGTGGTTTTGGGTGAATCCAGCTTTCTATGGGCTCAGAGTACTTTTCTTCCCTTCAATTTTTGAAAACCTTCATCTCCGGCTCAACCAGTCCTAGCATTCTTACACATGTAGCAGTTAAGGCCACAGGCTCTGTAATCATACATCCCAGACCTACCTATGCCATGGCTTCGAAAGCCTCAGTTTCCTAACCAATGGGAATGACAATAGATCCTATTACATGAGGTTGTGGTGAGGATGAAATTATTTGTCATAAAGCATCTAGTGCATCATGCCTGGCACTTAGTAAATTTTCAGTGAAGGTCAGCTACTATTATAATTATCATTATATTGTTCTGAAATTTAAGGTTTTAAAAACAAACTCTTCAATTTTCCCCTGGGGCAAAAGAAGCTGAGCTCTCCAGGAAACAAAACCTTGGCTACTCTTCAGGCAGGAGAGGAGACAAATACTAGGAAAGTGTGAGATAGAAGATTTTTCAACTCAATCACATACATAAGAAGGCTAGGTTTTATGATCAATAAAGGGACTTCTCCAGAGCAGGAATTGTCAAACTTTGGCTTTGGGGGGACCTTGGCTGATTTCATAAATACGGTTTTATCAGAACACAATCATACCTGTTCATTTAAGTTTTATTGTAGTTTGAAAGCAGCCGTAGACTATGTAAATCTATGTATGACCCACAGACCTAACAGGCTTAATATCTGTCCTTTAAAGAAAATGTTTGCCAATTCCTGCCCTGGACCATTTAGCTGGATTTAGAGTTTAAGTTAGCATTCATTGATATAAAATGTGTATAGGTATAGGGGGAGAGCCAAGGAAACTAGTCTACTCACTACAGTACTACACAGTGGTACTCAGCTTTCAAACAGGAGGAGGACATCGACAGGACTTTCATGTTGCCTGAGCATGAGAGGGAAATACCTGAGTGTCAAGGAATCCCAACTGCCTTCCATGTGTGTTGTGCAGGCCTCCCAGAAGTTCCTTTGGGTTCCTTCAGACGTGGGCAAGGGAAGAACCCAACTTTAAAGGGACCACACCTACTGTAAGTGGAATCATGTGATAGGTCGTATTTTTTTGCTGGCTTCTTTCATTTAGTATAATGTCATAGCATGGCTTAGTACTTCATTCATTTTTATTATCAAATAATATTCCATTGTTCATTCATCAGTTAATGGACATTTGGATTGTTTCTACTTTTTGGCTATTGTGAATAATGTTGCTGTGAACATTCACATACAAGTTTTTTTTTTTTGTGGACCTGTATTGTCACTTCTTTTGAAAGCAGTCATCAACCATGTAAATCCATGTATAATCCACAAACCTAACATGGCTTTAATATTTGTCCCTTGAAGGAAATGTTTGCCAATTCCTGCCCTAGACCATTTAGGTAGACTTAGAATTTAAATCACTCTATGTCTAACGTTTTGAAGAACTGCCAAACTGTTTTCCAAAGTGGCTACCTCATTTTACATTCACACCAGAAATGTATGAGGGTTCCAGTTTCTCTGCATTTTTGCCAACACTTATTATTTTCTGTCTTTTCAATTATAGCCATGCTAGTGGGTATAAGATGATAACTTATTGGGCTTTTGGTTTATTTTTTCCTAGAGAGCTTTATTTTTATCTGCTTCTTTTTAATTGCCTTTAGCTCAAAATAGTCCTTATGCTAATATATTTTGAGGTGTCAAATTCTTCTGTTTTTCCATTGTAGGTATTGTCTCTCAATCTGTGGGTTGTCATTCCATGTTGTTGATGATTTCTTTTGAAGCACAAAAGTCTTAATTTTGAAGAAATCCAATTTATCTACTTTGTCTATAGTCAATTGTGCTTTTGGTGTTGTATTTAAGAAGGCTTTGACTAACCTGAGGTCATGAACTCAAGTGTTTATTTCTAAGAGTTTTATAAGTTTATTTCTTAAATTTAGTCTTTGATCCAATTTGAGTTAAATTTTATGTGTGGTAGGATTCAAACTTCGCTTTTTATATGGGAATAAACCCAGCACCATTTGCTGACCCTTGAATTGTCTTGGTACTCTTGGGGAAAATGAAGTGACTATCAATGTGAGCTTTTATTTCTGGATTCTATTCTATTCCATTGATCTATGCTATGGGTTGGGAATTGAACTCCTCCAGATCTCATGTTGAAATTTGATCCCCAGCATTGGAGGTGGGGCCTAATAGGAGATATTTGGCTTATGGGGGTGGTTCCCTTATAAATGGCTTGGTGCTGTCTTCATGGTAATGAGTGAATTCTCACTCTATTAGTTCCTGAGGAAGTCACCTCCCCACCTCCCAGAGCTGTTTGTTAAAAAGAGCCTGGACCCTTGTCCCTCTCTCTTGCTTCCTTTCTCACCATTTGATCTCTGTGATATCTGCACACACTGGCTCTTCTTCCCTTCTGCCCTGAGTGGAAGCAGCCTGAGGTCCTCACCAGGGGTAGGTGCCAGTACCATGCTTTTTGTGCAGCCAGTACAGAACTTTAGCCAAATATTCTTCTTTTCTTTATAAGTTAGCCTATCTCAGGTATTCCTTTATAGCAACACAAATGGACTGAGGCTAAATGTATCTGTCCTTAAAGGTGTATGTCACACCGTCTTGATTATTATGTAGTTAGTCTCAAAATTGGGAAGTATAAATCCTCTAACTTTGCTCTTCTTTTTTCCAAGGCTGTTTCCTGTGGAAAGGCCCTTGCATTTCTATATGAATTTTAGTATCAGCTTGCCAATTTATGTAAAAAAGAGCCAAATGGGATTCTCATGGGGATTGTATTGAATTTGTAGATCAATTTGGGGAATTTTGCCATCTAAAGTATATTCAGTCTTCCAATACACGAACATGGAATGTTTTTTCATTTATTTAGGTTTTTCATTTCTTTCAAAAATGTTTTCTAATTAGAGTTTACATTTGTACTTCTATTGTTAAATTTATGTCTGGGTGTTTTATTCATTATGATGTTCTTATAAATGGAGTTTTCTTACTTTTGATTTTGGATTATTTATTGTTAGAGTCTAGAAATGCCATTAATATTTGTATATTGATCTTGTATCCTGCAACCTTGCTGAACTAGTAGTTTTTTTTTTTAGTGTAGTAACCACCCAGAAGTTCTGGGCTTGAGCCCAGGTAGCCACCCTGCCCTACTCAGCATATTTGTGCTACTGTGCAGTGTAACAGGTTTTTAGCATTTAGGCTGGAGGACTATTTCCAGATAGCCCTATAGGACCTCAGCTGGAATTGGGGCTGATTTCTAACTTCTGAATATTTTGACAAGCCACATGGCCACCAATTGTAATCTCTCTCTTTGTTTACAGATAACAGAGATGGGCTTTTTTCTCTGTATAACTTTATTGTTTTACCAGCTCACCACTACCTGTTTGCCTCTAGTCTCATGCATTTTATTCTGTTATTTAGGTAGTCATTCATTTGGGTTAAGGCATTATTTCTTTAAGACTCTTTTATCAGGGACAGTTTGCTGAAATGAGGCTGGATAAATGATTACTTGTCAGGCACTGTATAAAGTAAATGTGATTAAACTAAGAATGTGCCTTTTTGGAGGGTGGTGGTAGGAAATCTTGATCATGGTAGCTATAACATCTGCCAGGAATGAAAGATAAACTTTGTGTCCTAAAATCTTAATTCAAGAGAAATCCACGCTTTTCTCTAAAATGACTTTCCCCCTTTTTCCTATCCATTTTATTTTCCTGTTTTTATTATTTTTATGATATATTAAATTGAACCATTTACTTGCAGTGTGCTAGTTAAGACAATTTCCTTAGCATTTGCTGAATGATATGGCAGGCTAGACGTCCTAGAGCTAAATTGTAAAATCCCATTAAAACCTAGTCATATAAAAATAAAAGATGCTGCATGGTGTACTCCATGACACGTTATGCTGAGGTCTCATCACATTACAATAACAAATGCCCAAATGAAGTGACTACTGTGTAATAGAGTATGATGAAGAGAGAGAAGTATATTAGCGATGCAGCCAACTGCATTTAATTAAATCCTATGTCCAAATTAGTTCCCTGATTGGCATGTAAAAGGAAAACATGTTTACTATGATAGTTCAAGTAGCGTGGTTGTTGTTTTAGCACACAGGCTTTTCAGGCTCTCTCTCTCTTTTTTTTTTTTTTGTCTTCGAGTGTCTTGCTACCTCAAGGATTGAAGTAGGCATTACTGAGTTCTCTCATACCTCAGGTGAAGAAGAAACAGGCACATATTGGGTAAGTTGCTTGCTCAAGTCATTAGCTCATAAAGAGCAGAGCTACAATATAAACTTAGGTCAAGAAAATTCCAGAGAATGGTGCCTGTGGCTCAAAGAAGTAAGGTGCCGGCCCCATATGCCGGAGGTGGCAGGTTCAAACCAAGCCCTGGCCAAAAACTGCAAAAAAAAAAAAAAAAAGAGAAAATTCCAGAGTCCATGCTCTTTTATCTCTACCAAAGATTGGCAAACTAGGAGGCCAAATCTGGCCAGCTGTATGCTTTTTTACAGCCCAAGAACCACGAGTAGTTATTCTATTTTTAAATGGTTGGAAAAAATCTGAAGAAGGAGAAGAATATTTCATGATGTGTGAAAATTACAAGAAATTAATGAATTACCATTTCAGTATCCATATATAAAGTTTATTGGAATGTAGCCATATCGATGTATTTATGCTTTATCTATAGCAGCTTTTGTATTGCGGTGGCAGAGTTGAGTAGCTGCAACAGAGATTATGTGGCTTGCAAAGACCACATAGACTTTTATAGAAAAAGTTTGTCAACTTTGACCTACCCGTGGTTTTTAAGCAAATTTAAATTTAAGTATTTGATGTTAAATTAAACATTCAGCTGAAGGTTGGGGTCTAGAGATCTGCATATTTAAAAATTAATCAGTTTAATTTCAAATATATAGTACTTCACAAAGTAATTATTATTATTGTTTTTATTACTGCCTTACATCATAATTATTTATGTATTTCTTCTACTTCCTTATCAGTCCTTGAGGGCTAGGACCATGCTGATGTACTTTTGAATGAATAAATGAAAGTGGAGTTAGTCTTAGTTCATTGGTGTACACATCTGAGTGTCTACAGGTACCCTTCCATGATGGAATAGATCTACAGTCTGGGAGAAGACAAATCAAACTGCCAGGAGAAAGCTACATGATAAGAGGCCCACATTAATTGATTGGAATAATTCTTGCTATGCACATATGTAATGGTAACTAATAAGAGCCTTCAAGTTTCCAGGAATAAATTATTTTGGCTCCATGGTATTAGATATATAACAGACTTTAAGAGTTTATACATGAGCAGTGCAAAAGTGAGCTATAAATATATAGGTACCATTGGAATTGGGGGGCCAGATAATAGGGTATTTACTATGTTTAGATTGGAATGGTGAATTGATATGAATCCTTTAGACTCATCTGTATAGTTGTTGTTTGGCTATTAGAAAACAAACAAACACATGTACATCATTATGCTGTAGATGGAACCTGATAAAGAGGGCCCCTTAACTTTAATAGCAGAGTTTCTAGAGATTACTTTTAGCAGTTGGTATCATTACGGCATGTACAATACTGTGCTGAATAAACCAAGTAGATTTAAAAGTATATTTTAAAATTTGACTTAATTGCAATTTTTAAAAACTAAGTCTCCTTTTGTCATTATGCCAAGGTAGCATAGTAGAGCAGGACAATATATTTTCAGTTATAATAGTACTCTCCTCCATTGGCCATAGACAAGCAGCTGTTATCACGTTATCAAAGCAGGGTCAATTTTTGAGAAAAACTAGAACATTCTATGAAGAGCAGAAAGTAACTATGCTATTAGAAAAAAATTCCCCAATAACTTAAAGATGCCACTTTTCTATAGATTTACATATTCATTATTTATGGCTCTGTAACAAATTGTCCCCAAATTTAGCAGCTTAAAACAACAAATATTATCTCACAGTTTCTGTGTATCAGGAATCTAGGCATAGATTGGATGGGGAACTGGCTCAAGGTTTCTCTTAAGATTATATTGCCAAGGCCTCGGTCATCTGAAGGCTCAATCAGGGCTGGACAGTCTCTTCTGAGCTCACTGACAGGATGTTGGCAGGATCCAGATTCTCAGGTGCCACTGAGAACTGTGGATCAAGTTCCTCTGTGTCTGTTGGCCAGAGTGTCCTTCAGTCTCCTGCCACTTGGACCTCAATGTAGGGCCACTGAAAACATGGCAGCTGGCTTCCACCAGAATGAGCAAAAGGAAGAAGAATAGGTGTAAACAGAAATCTGAGTCATCTTGTAACCTAATCTCAGTGGTGACGTTCCACGAATTTTTCTATATTCTCTCATTAGTGGTGGGCAATAAGTCTAGCCTGCAAAACCAGGGCTTACAAAGCGCATGAACGCCAGGAGGAGGTGAGCCACTATGTTCATTATTTCTGATTATAACAATAATGCAGACATAACAAATTCGTCCATTCATAGAAACACCATTCATTGGTAAAATATTTATTGGTCACCTACTATGTGCCAGGCATGAGGGATATGACCATGGTCAAAATAATCAAGGTTTCTTGCTTTCAGATAGTACACTTTCCAGAGGAAATAAGCCATTGAGAAAGCATACTATAGGGCCTGGTCAACAAGAAGGCTCTGAAAAGCTGTTAGTTATGTTTATTTTTGCAGAGTAGATGTTCTGTCACAGAAACAGAGCCAAGCTCCCTGGTCTGTGACATCTCTAATCCTATTGTACATAAAGATGATTTGCTTTGCCAGAACAGAAAGGGTCTTCCTTTCACTTATGCTCGTAAGAGGCAGTTCATAATATTTTGCAGGGCTACATATTCCTAACTGTCTTCTTCATATTCATGTTTTTCAAGTGGCCTTTGCCAGAAAAAAATAATAAAAATAACAAACACTGAAGAGTCCCACGGAAGTAGCTATCCTCGTGGTTTTCCTGGAGTGCCCTGCTGACCACCGTATCATTTTGCACTCCATGCGCCAAGTTGACCTAACGTCTTCCAGTTCTGAATTATTTTAATTGGTTTTTTTCTAGATGCTTCTTTTCAGTCTCTTAAGTGCTCTTGAAAAGACTGCTTCTTGAACTATAAACAAGATTTCAAATGTGAGCCTGCTTGTGCTGATATTCTGCAATTGCTTTCTCTAATTAATATTCTGTATCTTGAAAATGTCTCAAGATTTTAATTGACTTTTGTCACCCCCATCTCATGCAAGTACTGTGCTGGCCATCCTTGCACATTATTAATAAACCATGAATATTGTGGGTTTTTTTCCCCCACTGCCTCGCCTCATGTTTAGTTCTTTTTTGAACTTTGTTTTGAATGGGAATTGAAGGATAATTTATTGTACTGGGCTTCCAACACAAGTATGGTCAGCTATAGCTGGCGGTGCTAATTAGGGAAAAACTGTCAATCAAAGAAGTTACTCACTTGAGAGAATAGACATAGCTTATTTATCTTGTACTTGAACTCCTTCACATAGCACACATGTGTACAAAACTGACTTCCTACACCATTGAAAGATGTATACTAACAAATATGAGTTATAAAACACTTTTTATAAGAAATATTGATTTAGTCCTCTCAGGTTTAAAAATGGGTTTTTAAGACATAGTAAAGGGAAAAGAATTTTGATGAATTAGAGTGATTGCTTATGAAAATGGATTCTTTGAAAAAAGCCTTCTTCAAAATATTTAAGTTCTTCCATTCATCATTTTTTGTTTTTAATTTTTGTTGTTTTAATTTTATAGATTCTACCAACTGAAACTTTCTGATACATCAGAAATTTCATGTGGGTTGCCACCAAATTAGCATCATGGGTGTGGTGGTAGTGTCTGTCTGAAGCCTGTCAATCTCTGTGGATTGTGAATTCTAGGTATGGAAAGTCTGTAGCAGTGTCACTTTCTCCTATTTCGAACAACATTTTTATAGTGCTTTTTTTTTGAGACAGCGTCTTGCTCTGTTGCCCAGGCAGGAGTGCAGTGGCACAGTTATAGCTCACTGCAGCCTCAAAATCATGGGCTCAAGTGCTCCTCCTGTTTGAGCCTCTCGAGTGATTGGTACTACAGGTGTGAGCCACAGCACCTGCTTGGGTAGTGCTGCTCTTCTTAAGTTTATACCTCATAGTAGAAGCGCCTTCAACTTCTCAGATCAGCTAAATACTGTACATGGAAACTACTATGCAGGTGGTTACTTTCACTAAAGAATGAAAAGTAAGCATGTCACAAAGTATCCCGCCCCATGAAGCATAATTGCCTGCCGAGGGAAGCCCACCTAATCACCTTTAGCATTATTTTTCTCCCTCAATTATCAGAACACTGGTGTCTAAAGACAGTACAGTTCCAATAACAAATATTTTGGGCTTATTATCTTCTAAGCTAAGTCATTACAGCCAGAGGAATATGGATAGATTATAAGGATTACCTGGATGTTTTAAGGTATGGCAGTCTGGTCTTCCTCCTACTCCATGCACACAGTGGGCTACTCAATAATGATCTTTCCTGTGGCCCCAACATATTTACTATGTTCCTGCTGTCATCCCATACTTACCTTAGGGCTTTTTGCCTCTAACCCCATAACAGCTGTAAAATAGCTATTCATCACGTGTCAGTCATTTCCATGCATACCTGTTCCCCACTTCCCTCTGCTCTCCTCAGTATCCAAGATGGTGATCCTTGCAAATGGTGTGTTCCTGGTTCCCTTACCGAGTGACTTCTGGCTGGGTTTGGCCATTGGGAGACACTGGAAGGCGCCTGGAGGGAGAGAGGAAGGGAGGAGTCAGGGTATTTTTTTTTCCTTTTATTAAGTCATAAAGTCATATACACATAGTCATATTCACATTTGTGCGTATGTGGGGTACAATTTTTTTTTTAAATACAATTTGGAGTGCTTACATCAAACTAATTAATATAGCTTTCATCTCATTTACTTGATTATTGTGTTACGGCATTTATGTTCTAAACTTGATAGATTTAACTTCTTGGTAGTCCACAACCAGCTGCATTTCCTTCACTGATTCAGCTCTCAGTGGTGCAGTTCCTTCCTCTTTGGTCCAGTCTCCCATCATGCAGCATCAGCTTCCAGACTCTGCTAACATTACCCACTGTTTGTCTGCTTCCAGTCTCAGTGCAATAGCCACTTCCCATTATTACAAGCCTGTGGGTTGCCTCACTGTATCGTTTGTCTTTTTGCCTCATTTGGCCCTTTATAACTAGTTCCCTGTGTTAAATTTTGTTTGTAAAACTGCCTGACTGGAAGACCTCTGCTTCCAGGAAGACACGATAGACATGCTTTACCCTATTCCTTCTGCCAGGTATAACTAAAAGTCCTGGATGTTATATACAAAACAAGCATAAGAAGACTTTGAGAGGTGGACAGAAGAAGGCAGATTGGCTAGGGACATTAGGACGAAAATAAAAATGTGGGGGTAAGTCTCCTGGGTTTTCTTTTTACCTCTTACATCCAATACTAGACACTAGTGAAACTGGCAACCCCAAACTGCAAATAGGTGGCAGTAAAACAAGCCCCAATAAAAGCCTGTTTTCTCTAACCAAAGTGCCAAGAAAAGGGCAAGACAGAAGAATCAGTTTTAGAAAACAACTGCTCTAAAGTAGCCAAGCAGTGCATAAAAAATTGTGGGCCCATCTGCCCCTACTCCCAACCCGCAAAGTGTAGGCAGCCTACAGTCCTGCCAGGCTGGCACTGAGATCCCAGATGACAGAGATACGAAATATGTGAAGCAAAAGTGATATGACTAAAAGGTAGCATAGGCAAATTCATCATTTTTGTTGACTATTTCAACTCCCCTCTCTAAACAGTTGATAGAAAACTTGACAGAAAGTCAGCAAGGATACAGGACTAAACAACACCCTAACAAACACTCTGCCCCATAACAGTGGAATACGCATTTTATTCAAGTGTCCATGAAACATACACTTAGATAAGCCATATCAGGAGCCATAGGACAAACCTCAACAAATTTAAAAGAATAGAAATGTAAGGAATGTGTCCTTCAACCACAATGAAATCAAGACTAGAAACCAATATCAGAAAGCAGACAAAACTTCCAGCTAAATTGAAAACTAGGCAACATGCTTCAAAATTATCCATGAGTCAAAGAAGATGCCTCAAGGGAAATTAAAAAAATATATTAAGTTGAATGAAAATACAGCATACAAAAGTTACAGGGCATAGAAAAAGCAGCACTGAGAGGAAAATTTCCAGTGCTAATTCTTGTATTAGAAAAGAGTTTCAAATTAAGAATCTCAACTCCCCGTTTGAGAGTTTAGGCTGTTGATACAAGTCAAAGTAGGATTAAAGGAAACCAGCAAGGGATGGTGGAGCACCCAGGGTTAGCAGCAATAGAAAGTGCTTGTACTCTTCAGGCTTCAAGGCACAAGAAGAGGGAGCTTTGGCTGAGAACTGGCATGAATTGTAGCTCTAAGATGAGACAGTTTGGCAGGAGCTTGGTATTGGTTAGAGTTATGCAGTTGCTGCCACATTGCAGGGAGGCAGCCAAGGATTGCACATACACCCTGACTTCTCTCTCTCTGCCCTCTCATCTCCTGAGGTGCTGCTCCTTGACTGAATCCATTAGGAAGACAGAGGGTGGGGAAGACCTGTTGGTCCAGACAGGCCTCCTAGAGCATAGAATAGGCTGGAGAAGGATGGAGGGTGAGTTTGGAAGAACAAAAGGAGAATTTTCAGCCCAGTTTCTTTCAAAGTGATTAAATAACTTCAACTGTTAGCCAAATATTTTTTAGAAACATCTCCGAACTACTTTAATAAATTAGAGAACTATTTGGGATTTTAACATTTTTAAAATTAAATTGAATATTTTTTGGTGGGGGAACAGAGTCTCATTCTGTTATGTTGGGCATGAGCATCATAGCTCAAAGCAACCTCAAACTCTGGGACTCAAGTGATCCTCCTGCTTCAGCCTCCCAAGTAGCTAGAACTACAAGTGCTTGTCACCACGCCTGGCTAGGTTTTTCTATTTTTTTTGTAGAGATGGAGGTCTCACTCTTGCTCAGGCTGGTCTTGAACTCCTGAGCTCAGGTGATCCACCTGCCTTGGCCTCCCAGAGTGCTAGAATTACAGGTGTCAGGCACTGCACCTGGCCTAGAGAGCTATTTGTAATGTTTAAATCTGTAGGGATTTGAATAGAGGTGTTATATTTTAAAGAGTTTGAGATATTTGAAGATAATTGCCTCACTTATTTTAATAGCTGTTTTTACCCACCTCACCCCTGCCCCATACTATGTATAATCAATAGTCTATGAAGGAAATATTGCTAAGCAATAGTAGACATCAGCTTGGGGTTAAAAATATCAGAAGCAGACTAGTGTTTGCTAGTAAAAGGGCTCTGCCCTTTTCTTGCTGAATGACCTTGGGCAAGTTACTTGACCTCTCTGAGCTTCTGTTTGCTCATCTGCAAAGCAGATGTGATAACATCTATTTCCTAGAATGGTTGCGGAAGCTAAGAGAATTAAATGAAAGATGCATGTAAAGACACCTGGTAGGTGCTCAATGCATTCTGATTGAATTTGAATCACAAATTCTAAATTAGTGGCTTCAAAATTCACAAGAGAAGGCCGCAAGTTAGAATTAAGAAAGAATATTTAAAGAGAGAAGAAAATCAGTGTTTAGACTGTTAATGTCATCTATCACTCAATCAACAATTATGATAATATGATCAGCAAACTGTTCTCTATTGATGGCTTTTCATGATGTTTTGAGTATAAATGTGAAATCTTACTAGATTTAGCTTATATTAAGAAATCAATGAATTTCTTAATTACCTGATATCCTGCAACTCCACCCCCTAAACAAAAACAAAAAAACAAAAGCAAGCCCTTTGTTATAAGATGAGCATTACTGGTGAATATCAGCTATAAGGAAGTCTAAGGTGCATCTTTTGCAGCCCCTTCTCAAACAGGTTGCCATGGTAATGTTGACAATCACAGACTCTTATTAGAGACTACAAGCATGTGGGGAAAAATACATATCGCAGATAGAGTTCTGATTGAGGAATATTTTAATTTCTGTGGTATTAGTCAGGCTTCCTTTTTATTTGGATGATCAGATTTGGTTATTATAAATATTTATCAATTTTAGCAATCTTTGATTCTATTAATTATCTTTTTATTGACCTACTTGTCAAGAACAAGCCAGAGGTACAATTCTAATTGGAAGGTATATTTTAATACACCAGAATTACCCTGCTGGGTCAAGAGCCATGCTCCTTGTATCTTGTCCATTGCAAGATACAAGAATCATATCAATTTTCCTTCCAAAGCAAGTTTAAGACACCTAAGGATCTGCTACCACTAGAATATATATATTCTGCAGATGCCCACCACGATGCTCGCTAGTTTTTTTCCCCTATTTTTAGTAGAAATGGGGTCTTTCCCCAGCTCAGGCTGGTCTCGAACTCTTGAGCTCAAGCAATCCACCCGCCCAAGCCTCCCAAAGTCCTAGGATTACAAGTGTGAGCCACCACGCCCAGCCAGTCTCTACGATTAATAGAAAAACTAGCTCAGCCTCTTGGCAGGTGCCTGTAGTTCTAGCTAGTTTTGAGGCTGAGACAGGAGGATGGCTTGACCCCAGGAGTTTGAGGTTGCTTTGAGCTACGATGCCACAGCACTCTAGCCTGGGGAACAGAGTGAGACTCCATCTCAAAAAATATATGTAATAATAATAAGGGATTATCTATGTTTGAATGATCAAAATTTTTAGCAGCAGAATAACCCCGCTGTGTACACACACATGCATGAAAACTTATAAACCTTTCATATAATTATAAGCACCATGAGAGCAAGACCTCCATCAGTTCTGTTTGCCTTTATACTCCTACTGTCTGGAATAGAGGCTGGCACATAGTAGATGCAGTGGTTTAGAGCAGGAGTCAGCAATCTTTTTTGATAAAGGCCCAGATAGCAAATATTTTAGGGTTTATGGGCAATATAATCTCTGCAACCTCTACTCAACTTTGCTGTTGTAGCCAAAACAGGCATTGATAATGTGTAAATGAACAGGCATTGCTGTGTTCCAATAACACTTTATTTGCAAAAACAGGTGAAGGACTACATTTCGCCCACGGGCCATAGTTTACCAATTCAGTCTGCCAACTCTTGGTTAGAATATAGATTCCACATCTGGACTGCCAGGTGTTTTTCCCGGCACCGCCACTTACTAGCTGTGTAATCTTGTTACTCAGTTATTAATATGAGGAGATAGTAAATTCTCAGTTTCTCTTGTGAAAAGGGGCTAATGAGAGAGTCTTTCTATTCTAGTTGTCATCAGGATTTCATGAATGAAAGATCTAAGATGAGGACCTGGCTTGTACATCGGAATACTGTGACATCTGTGTTCATTATTAGTATGGTTTGTTGAATGTGCGTCAAATAGACAAACCAGTCTCTACCAGTGCAAAACACAAGTATGTTTTAAAATGTTGAGCATTTTACTTCCTTTAAAGAGAGTGAATGACAAGCCAAGAAACAACAAATGTGAAATTGCAGACTTCAGAGAAGTGTCACAATTTTCTACTGTACCGTCCCAGCATTCTATTTACAGTTACATGCTGCCTGATGACATTGTGGTCAACAATGGACCGATTATATATCTGGCAGTGTTCCCTTACGATTATAAGAGCACTGAAAAATTCCTACAGTTTAGTGATGTCATAGTGCAAAGCAGTATGTGTTTGTGGTCATGCTGGGGTAAGCAAACCTATGGGGCTGCCAGTTGTATAATAATCCCACTTACAATTATGAACTACAATAATACTCGACAGTGATAATAAATAACTATATTATTGTCATGTATTTACTATATGACATGTTTTATCATTACTTTAGAGTGTACTCCTTCTATTTATGAAAATAGGTAACTGTAAAGCAGCCCCAGGTGGGTCCTTCAGGAGGTTTGAGAAGAAGGCATCCTTACCGCAGGAGATGACAGCGCCCTGTGTTACTGCCCCTGAAGACATTCCAGGGGGATGAGATGCAGAGGCCGAGGACAGTGATACCAATGACCCTGACCCTGTGTAGGCTGAGGTAAATGTGCGCATTTGTGTCTTTGTTTTTAACAAAAACATTCAAAGAGTTAAAAAAAAATTAGTAGAAAAAAGCTTATAGAATAAAGATAGAAAGAAAATATTCTTATACAGTTGTAAAACATTTTTATGCTTTACCTTATTACAAAAGAGTCAAAAGGTTAAAAAGGTTTTTGAAGTAATAAAATTATAGTACGTTAATTATTGAAAAAAGAAAGTTTTGGGCAGTGCCTGTGGCTCAGTGGGCAGGGTGCTGGTGCCATATACCGAGGGTGGCGGGTTTGAACCTGGCCCCAGCCAGCTAAAACAGGAATGAAAATTGCCACAAAACATAGCCAGGCATTGTGGCGGGCGCCTGTAGTCCCAGCTACTTGGGAGGCTGAGGCAAGAGAATCACTTAAGCCTAAGAGTTGGAGGTTGCTGTGAGCTGTGACACCATGGCTCTCTACCAAGGGCGACTAAGTGAGACTCTGTCTCAAAACAAAAAAAAAGAAAAGAAAAAAGAAAATTTTTTGTAAATTTAGCTTAGCCTAAGTGTACAGTGTCTGTGAAGTCCACAGTAGTGCCCGATCATGTACCGGGCTTCACTGTCACTCACCACTCAGACTTACCCAGAGCCACGCCGGTACTGTACGCTCTATTCATGGTAAGTACCCTGTACAAGTGTACTATGTTTTATCTTTTATACCGTACTTTTACTGTACCTTTTCTGTGTTTAGATATGTCTAGGTACACAAACACTTTTGTGTTATAACTGCCTACAGTACTCAGTACGGTCATAAGAGGCACAGGTGTGTAGCCTGGGAGAGATAGGCTACTACACAGCTCAGGCATGTAGGAGGCTGTACCATCCGAGGTGTGTGTAAGTGCAGTCTATGATGTTTGCACAGTGACAAAATCTCTTAATGACACATTTTTCAGAACATATCACCATTAAGTGACACATGACTGTATTTTGTTCTGGTTTCACAGTGTTAGGAAAAGCCTAAAAATGGTTTTAAACAGTTGTATTGTTGCTAATTGTCTCAATCTCAGGAGACTTTTCAAATAAACAGGGATAGTAAAGCAGTTTTAAATCTTAAATTTATATAAAAATGAGTTAATCTGAAGTGCCAATTAATGTATTAGATGTAAGTTTTTTTAAGTTTATTAGATTTTTTTTAACATTTTATTAAAAAATATATGCATGCTATAAGATGTGGATCTCAGTTATATATGGATTCTCTGGATATCTTATAAATTGACATATGTGTTTATATATGTACATAGACATGTGCACGTATACACGCACAGATACACACATAAAATGGAAATCAGGAAATGTATAGATTCTCTGGATGCCTTATAAATGAACCTTATGTCTGTATGTACATATATGTGTGTATAAGCATATATACACACACAGATACACACACGGAATGGAAACCAGGGATTCCCTTCAGCTTGTCCTGCAGCAGGCTGTGTTGCTGTGGCAGGTTACAGTTGCTGTTTGTCCTGTGTCTCCTGACAGCCTCTCATCTGTCTTTGACACAGTAGTAGCTTGAGTGATATTCTTAAAATATGCATCAGCTCCTGTCACTGCCTTGCTTAATGTGCTCCCTGGGCCTCCCTCAGCAGGAACCTCACACCCGAGCTCCTAGCTGTGCCTCACAAGGCCCTATGTAATCCGGTTTCTGCCTCATTCTTGACATCACTGTTTTCTCTCTTCTCCCTGTCTGTGCTTTAGCTCCCACCAGGCGGGTGAAGTAGCTTACTTCCTTTCTGATCTTTCAGCCTGTCAGGCCCCTGCCCTGTGTGAGTTCTTGGCCTTTACTCACCCTCCCTTGTCCTGGTCTGCATCCTGCCAGGCTGGCTCCTTCCCAGGCTCAGGCCTCATTTAAGCATCACTTCTTCTGATTCTTTCTGTGAAGTGGCACCTCTTTGCCCCTATTATCATCATGTCATCACCCCTGTTTGCCTTCTTCGTGGGATTCATCATCATCTGCAATTACCTTGCTTTTCCCTCATTACCTTTCTCCCCCAGTGGAATGGTAATGTCACCAGTGGAAGCTTTAACATTATACTGTTGATCCCTTTCACCTAACACGGCATCCAGAACATATTATGCAAGTTTTTACGGAATAGATACCTCCAGGCCTATCAGGTACATTATTTGCAGGGCCCACTGCAAAATGAAAAGGCAGGTTCCCTTGTGCAAAGAGTGTTAAGAATTTCAAGACAGTAACAATAGAACATTAAACCAAGGATGGGGCCCTGCCAAGGTCACACAGCTCTGCCTCAGGGCAAGTTACTTCATCTCTCTGGACTCAAATTCCTCTTCTGTGAAATGGTGAAGGGGGTAGTACCCCTTATAGGGTGCTTGTGAACATTAGAGGCAATGATGAAGGCGCAGGGCTTAGTAGCAGTGCCTGCTTCAAACCCAGCTCTGTACACAATAGTATTATAATTAATTATCAGACTCCCCCAGGTGAGGTAAAGCCCCTGCACTCTGATGTTCCAGCATTCTTCTTCTCGGAATAACCTCCCTAGCAACTCTCCCAGGTGACTAACCCAACTCTATCAAATGGGATGGGAATGTGGGTGTCGCCTGCAAATTATTTTGACACATTCAGGTATGGACCGACAGCATATTTGGCTTACTGAAAGGAATGTGTCAAATGGAGTTAGGCTGTAAGGGAAACTTGTTTGACAATAGGTAAATCATATCACCCTTCTGAGCCCACCAGTGACACTGGAATGATAAATAAGATCTGCCACCCACCTTCCTGACAAGAGTGAGGTGAGCAGGAATTGGATTAAGAAACCAGTTGAACACTTTGATTTTCTGGGAGAGAGGGCATCAGCAGATGCTCCTGGCTAGAATATGTGCATGTTTTCAGTCACCCTGTGTACTTAGTCTGTGACTCTGGTTACCATGTGCATTGTGTAACAAATCAATTGTACCTTGAAAGGAAACTGTTCATAGACACTCACATTTTGATTTATTTTTGTGGTATGGCCAGCAATGCACATTAGCTTAGAAATGCAGACAGGAAGAACAGCGTGTCTTTGACATTTATGGAGAGGTCCGGAGTGCTATGGAACCACGTGGACTGGGTGATGTGGGTTGACTCCCTGGGAAAAGGGACTAACCTTAGTTCATTTGCTGGGGGAGTGCCCTGCCTGGCAGAGGTCTGAACACTGATTTTATTAGTGGTTTCTCTTTGCTAGTGTAAACAAGAATGAAGTGGAGTAAGAATATCTATGAAGCATGTATGGTATGTGAGGAGCTCTGCCTGATCTTTGCTTGCCCTGAGGGGTTATATAGTATAATGATTAAGAGAATAAATTTGCTTTGGACCAGACAAGCGACTTCACCTCCCCAAATGTCAGCTTCCACGTCTTCAAGATGGGGCATGTTGGCTATCTTCTGTCTAATCCTTTAGAGCAGCGGTTCTCAACCTGTAGGTCACAACCCCTTTGGGAGTCGAATGACCCTTTCACAGGGGTCGCCTAAGACCATCCTGCATATCAGATATTTACATTATGATTCATAACAGTAGCAAAATTACAGTTATGAAGTAGCAACGAAAATAATTTTATGGTTGGGGGTCACCACAACATGAGAAACTGTATTAAAGGGTCAGGGCATTAGGAAGGTTGAAAACCACTGCTCTAGAGCTACTCTCCACCCTTTCTATCCTGATTTCTGCTCTGAGAGAATAGGATATCAGCTCAGGCTAATGCACTCTCGGCTTCCCATTCAGGTTGGCTAATAGGGGGCTTCTACCCTAGCCCAGAAGAAGGGAAGAGAGTCAGGTTAGAGTGTTTATTTCCTGGCTTCCCTCACTTTGAGGTTGTGTTGGGTTGACTGTGCTCTTGGCCAAATGCCACGGCTTCTATCAAGATGCTGAGACAATTTTTATATAACTCACTCCTTGTCCCTAAGAATGATGGGTGATAGCTCTGCCTCTTCTAGCCTCGGGCTCCTGTACCCTCCCTTGTTGTCACCTACATTTAACCTACACCTTTGTAACTAGCTTCTCTACAAACAAGCATACCTCATGGCGCTTTAACTTGAGCACTCTATTTTTTTTTTTTCCTATTAGGATCCTGGCTGATACTTGGGGTTATTCAGAGTAGTTACTGCCTATGGTTGGTGTGAGGATTAAATGAGTTTAAATACATGTAGGTCACTTAAGAGAGAGTCTGGGGCAGCCCCTGTGGCTCAGAGGAGTAAGGTGCAGGCCCCATATACCGAAGGTGGTGGTTTCAAACCCAGTCTCAGCCAAAAACTACAGTGGGGTGGGGGGCAAAGAGACAGAGAGAGAGTCTGGCATGAACTGAGATTTGGATTAAAATCTTGCCCAAGGTTACACAGTGTGATGAACATCTGGTGGTTGCTTCAGTGGTATCTGGTTCATCTTTCCCCATCTTATTCATTCTGGGTCTGAATTGGGGACCCCCAAGGGTCTGGAAAAATTGATTCCACCTCTGGTATCAGGCCAAAACATAGACTAAGCCAGACAATACATGCTCCTGCACATCGTGATTAGCTTAATAATAGGTGTGTAGCTTAACATAGTCCACTCAATGTGGATCTCAGGACTTCTGTTGGAAATTCTGGAGCACCATGCAAAGCGTTGGGTGTGGGTGCAGTTGGCTTGGCTTGGAAAGCATTTTATCATTGACCTTGTATTAAATTACCACTGCATGAATCTGTGAACAGTTTCCATTCCATTGCATGGTGATGATAATCATTGACCCAATTTTGTTGGTTTTATTATTGTTTTCAAATTCTCTGGCGATGATGTAAATCCTTATCGTCTGCACCCGGTATGGATAACTCCTACCTCCCTGTTTTGAGTACACCACTGTACTGATGATGTGTTCTGGATGATAAAATGGATTTGTGGAAGCCTTCTATGGGAAGCCAGTCTGAGGGTGAAGTTGCAAGGAGAACAGAACCTAGAAATGGAATTGGAGTCCTCTTTAAACCACAACCAAAGCTGGATGGATGTTTTCATTATACCAACCAATAATTTTCTTGTTGTGGAGATGTCTTCTAAAACCAAAACATTCTTACTGATATGACTGATGGCATTTAGATTTGAAACCAAGTCTTTTTCTGGCTGTGGAGACTGGCAGCATTTTAATCTACTCATTTCTCTCATCATTTGACTTTCACAGGTTAAACCTCACCTCATTTTCCTTCCTAGTGATGTTTTTCATGATACGTTTTATTATGTGAGTTTCAGGGTGAAGGCCAAGCACGTGCTGGGATCTCACTTTGTCCTCTCACTAACACTGGGCAAATCATTTTCCCTCAAAGACTCTGCTTTTCCATCTGTAAGGAAGGAGGTTGGAAAGGATTTGTCCTTTGTGGTTCTAACATTCTTTGAGCATCTGCACATATAATGCAAACCAATCTCTGGATTGGTACGGCCTCCTTGGTCAAAGGCTAATGCAGATTTATGCCAATTAAAAATAAAAATGGAGCAACCCTACTCATTAGTATAGAAATGTGGGTCATTTTTTCCCACCTTACATTAATTTCCTCTAATTCAAGCTTCCTGAAATTGTTATGCTCCACATTTTGGCAGTTTAGTTTATACTCTCTTGTGGGGTTTCTGAATCATCCCCCATTTAAAAGTCTTATCCCCCTGGAAGAATAATATGCAACTTGAGGGCAAGGCCCACTTCAATGATTTCAAGTGCTGTTAATTCTACTCTCTGTCCCAGATCTGTCATCTGCATGTCCCTTAGGTACCTTCAAAGCAACTTACTTACAGATGAACTTATTTTTTTTTCTTTATGAATCCTGTTCTTCCTCCCATGTTCCTCATCTCAACAAAAGCACCACTATTTACCCAGTTGGTCAAACCAGAAACCAGGAACTCTTCCCTCTTGCCCATTCAGTCCTGTTGATTCTGTTTCCACAATTTTAAAAACCTTTTATTAGTTTTCTAGACCTGCTAGAACAAATTAACACAAACTGGTGACTTAAGACAACAGAAATTTATTTTCCAATAGTTCAAGAGGCCAGAAGTCTAAAATCAAGATTTCAGCAAGATTGGTCCCTTCTGAGGGAGAGCTGTTTTATGCTTCTCTCTTAGTCTCTGGAGGGTGAGAGCAATCTTTGGTGTCCTATGGTTTGTAAATGCGTTGCCCCAGTCTCTGCCTCCTTCTTTTCACCTTCTTCTCAGTGTCTCTATGTATCCTTTTATGTGTTGCATAAGAATATGGTTTAGGGTTCACCCTAATCCAATATGATCTCATCTGGATCCTCGAACTTAATTCTATCTGCAAAGACCCTATTTTCAAATGAGGTTACATTTTGGGGTTCTAGTTGGAAATGAATTTTGGGTGGGGGACATTATTCAATCTACTACAAAGCTTTCGATCCTTCACAGTCTTAAGTTCTGGCCCTTCCTGCAACAGACTCCTGACAGTAATCTTACCTTCCACCCCCAATCTTCCCTTTACCTAATTTTCAGGGCTTTCTAATTCTCCTCCACTTCTTCCTGATGCACAGAGCACTGATGGATAAGGTGAGCATGACCCAGATAAAGCTCTGTGTGCCAGCCTCTCTAGCAGTTGTTGCTCTTGTGGCATATGTGTGACTAAGAAAGCTGTACTAAGATGGGACTTCTAGGAAAGGTAGGCACATTTGGCCAGCACATAACTTTTGCCCTTTGCCTTCCTTTTTACCCCCATCTGGTATGCAAATGAGATGCTGAAGTTGGGGCTTGACCCTTAAGAATGCAAGGGTTAAGTACCTAATAAGGATGGGCAAACAGAGCTATAGGAGAACCCTAAGTCTCTCATGGTATCATGGTGCCTTTGCATCAGCCCCAAACTGCCTACCCTGGGAGTCATTGTTTTTTTGGAAAAATAGAAACTTTTGTTTGTATAAGACACTCTTAGGGAGGCCTGTTACATTCAAATGCAGTTTCTTATTCATTTTGATGATCCTATCTACCTCCAGCATCATCCTCTACCTTCTTAAGTTCATATGTCTGATTCTGTTGCACTGATCAACTTTCTGTGCAGTAAAATCACTGCATTCTGTTTTCTACCTCTGGCCCTTTGTAGATGATGTTCCCTCTGCCTTAGAATGCTGTTCCTTCTGTTCTGGGATCAGCTAACTTCTGTTTATCTTTGAAACTTAAGTACCACCCTTTCCTAATCTTCCAAGCTAGATTTAGTATTTCTATCATTCTGTATTTTTCTTATTGTTCTGCATTCTAATACCTGTTTTTTTTTGCTCGTCTCTCCCCTAAGTCCCCGGGGGAAGGGTTCAGGCCTTTCTTTTCATGGCTAATGCTGTGCATAATGTCAACAACATGGTAGATATTAAATAAATGTGTAAAGGAAGGACCGAAGGATTAAGCGTGGAACATAGTGCCAAGAACATATTGAAGAAATCCTACTAAATTTGATGTACATGAACCATGTTCCATCTTTGATTATGCTTGGGATTATAAAACCTTATGGAATAAAAGCTTGATATGATACTACAGAGAAGATTAACCACCCATTATCCAATGAACATTTGTCAGTGGGTTATTATCCAGTTTTTGAGGGCTAGGTCCTCGTTTTATTCACATTTGCATCCCTAGTGCAGTGTCTGGCAGTTGAAAGTACCTAATGATATATTTTTTTCTACTGGGCAGAGGTGCAAGTCAGTGATGTGGGTTTCCAGAATGAAGACAGGATTGAGGGAAGAATGCCTGGAGAAGTGGCCCTGGAGCTGAGTGAGGATGCTTGATGAGGGTTGGGACCCAGCAGCAGGACCAGCATAAGCAGAGGCTGAGGATGGGAAGGTGTGAGGTGTAGTGTTGAGCACTGCGTGTGGGAGTTAAAGGAGAAAGATAGGCTTGAAAGTGTGAGGTGTGTTGGATTGTGGAGATCTTTGAATGACTAGCCCTCTGGTGCTCTCTCAGTCTTGTTACCTGGAACAGAGGTTACTGTGGCCTCTCCAACATCTGTTCACCCCTTCTTTTTAATAATAGGACCTTGATTTTTAGCTGGGCATGGTCCATAGTTTCCTTTGCAGGTATGCAGATATACCCATGTGAATAAATTCTGGCCAGTGAGATGTAAACAGAGGTGTCACATGGGACTCTGGGGAGTCTATTTAAAAGGACAGGAGCACTCTTCTGTACCTTTTCCTCCACGGGCTGCTGGAATGAAGATATAAGGGCAGAGATCAAATAGCCATGTGGGACAAGGAGGGTGAGGTTGCCCTCTTGGCATGTGTGCAAGGATGGATGCAAAAAACCTGGTTCCAGATCACATTATAATTATTATTTTTGAGGCCAGACCTTCCCTCGAGTGACTTCCTACTATATATGAAATGGGTTCTTTTTCCATTAAGCCATTGTTACTTAACTTAATCCTAATTGATACATCACCGAACTTCAGTGTCATCAATGTTTGGAACCGAGACGAATTCTCCATAGGCCTAACTGTTAATCCCGGGCATGTTCGGTTTCCTGAGAGTCCTCTTTTCTTAGGACTGACTGTGCAATGAGGCCCAGTGTCCCCATCCCCCAACCCCTTTGCTGACCCTGCATGGGTGGGATCCCTTTCTTTTTTAGGGATGGTAATAGCTAATCTCTGTGGTGAAATCCGTCGGGAAGTAACAAACATGACAATTGTTAAGTGTTCTTATACCATGTTCACAGCTGCAATTACTCCTTGATACTCCTTAATTAATTTTCGTGCAAGTTACCAAGGAATTTTTAGTTATTTATTGGTACATAATAAATTACCCCCAAACATAGCAGCTTAAAACAACAAACATCCATTATTTCACTGTTTCTATGGGTCAGGAATATGGGTACAGATTGGGGGGCTACTTCTGGCTCATGTCTGTCGTGAGGTTGCAGTCAGCCTGCTTCCAGCTGAGCCTGCAGTCATCTGAAGGCTCATATGGAGTCTGGACAGCCCATTTCCAGTCTCACTGTTTGGCTGTTGACAGGCCTCTGAAGATCCACTTCTAAGCTTCTTGCATGGTTGCTGGCAGGGTTTCTTCTTTTTTTTTATTTTTTATTTTTTACCATGTAGACATCTTCCTGGGCTGCCTGGGTCTCCATATAGCGTGACAGTCATGATCTGGAAAAGAGGAGAGAAAGAGCATACCGGAAAGAGGAGAGAGAGAGCATACCAGAAAGAGACTAATTCAGAAGCTAGAATTAGGATGCTGTTCCTTTTGTCTTTTTGTTATCTAATCTTGGAAGTGACATCCTATCACTTCTGCCACATTCTAGCTGTTAAAGGCAAATCAGTACATCTGACCCACTGCCAAGGAGAGGGGATGACACAGGGCATGTTCATCAGAAGGTGGACTCTGGGGGCATCAGGGATGCTGCCTACCATAGCTAAACTCACTTATCTTCCTGAAGGTGGTATCTCTCCAGACGTTCTCACCTCCTTAGGTTTCTTTTTCAAGTTAGTAGGTGTGGTTGCATTTAGTAGTCATTCATTTAATGAATATTAAGCATCTACTTGGTGCCGAGCATGTGTAATAGGCTGTGGATACACTGGTAAGTAAAACAGATGTTGTCACTGCCCTAAAATCGAAGAGGAAGCCTGGGGCATGACTACAATGGGAACTCTTTCTGTTTCTCCCCCTTCTAGTTATGAGTAACTTGAGATTGTCACACATTTTGTCTTGGTATCTCTAGTCTTGGTACTAAGACTTATCACTAAAGGGTCCCCTAAACTCAAGTGACTGACCAGGAACTTTTTCTTCAGCCACACCTCCCATCAGAAAAGTACTGATAAGTGTTGGTAGAGAGGGAACTTTCTGGAATAGCTTGGATTCCAATCCCAGCTTCGTCTCTTCTCTAAACCTAATTTCCCTTATCTGTGAAACAGGGATAAAAATCATCTACTCAAAGGGTTCTTGTGAAGGTTAAATGAGAAAATATATGTAAAGTGCTTGGCATAGAATCTGACAGATGGTAGACACTCAAAGAGCATTAGTGATTCTGAATCATTACTTTGTTGTTAATTTTACTGCTATTATTGATTTGGAAGTAGGAATTCTTCCCCATGTGATCCTGTCTATCAAATTGTGTAAGAGCATCTTCAAATCCTTTTTTGCAACAAACAGGGCTGGGTATAAATAAATTAACTAATGAAGAAAAAGGGATATGTATTTTGACTTCGTATAACTGTAATCCCTTTAGCAATTGGGAAATAATCTTTCAGGAAATAGAGAATGTGGAATATATCCAGACTAATAAAGTTTTGTCAAAATGGTCAAATATTTAGCATGCCTGATACAAGCCAGTGAGAGTGGTGTATTCTCTACCCTCACCCGTGACTTGCATTCTGGCTTCTAAATGTGCATCCAGCCTTTCCAGTGCTTCCTGCCTAAATGTACTCTGAATTTTTCACACGTGTGCACACTCTGGGAATGATGAACAGCAATTTTAAAAACATATCGTAGAAATGCCAATTTCCAGATGGATTTGTTTTGCTGCAAAGTTCGTTAACACTTGATTCATGACATAGCGTGTAGAGAGGCAATGTAGAGTGAGTGCTTATACTCAAATAGGGTGAAACCTGCCAAGGAATGGATGGCCAAGAAGAACTGAGAAAATGAAGCAAGTACTCAAATGATCTTCTGAAGATAACTCATCAGAACTATGGAGAGAAAGGAAAAGGCAGACACCAAAAAGGCATACAAGCTGGTGGGTAAATGTTAACCCTTTTTAACATTAAAGCTGTAAAATAAAGCTGTGATTTATTTCTCTCTGAGACTGCCTGTTTTGTTACTGAATGGCTAAATACATGTGGGAGAACAAAAGCTTTCAATCTATTAGTCTCCTTGCCTTCGCTTCTTTTCTTTTTCAAAAGAAAACAAAAATAACATTTCTTGCAAAAGGCATGACCCAAGAACATAAAGAGTTTAGAAGGAATCCTTATTCAGCAGGCCCTTTCTGAATTTAGACATGCTCTAATTTAAACCCTGAAAATGTGGTGATGTTGATGCTCCTTCCTGTTAATTATAGGGTGCCTTTCCCTATGAGATGCTCGAAAAGTGATGCTAAAATAATGAATGGATGACGCTTGGGAGTCATTCTGGGTGGTTGCACTTTGTACTAATGCCCTCTCTGCTGGTGACTGGACAGGGATGTTGGAGGGATGGCTGCTCTGAGTTTCATTTTTCTCCTTTATGAAACATGCCTCATTGGGTTTCTGTGATGACCATGACAAAATCCATCCATTCTACTAATATTTATTGAGTACCTACCACATGCCAGTGCTGATCCCAACACAACAATGGAGATACAGAGAGGGCCAAGGCAAGATCCTTGCTTTCATGGAGCCTGTAGATTAGTGGAGAAGACAGACAAGCAACAGAAATTTCTATTCTATTTCTTTAGAATAAATACCTACTAGCAGAGTAAATCACAGTCATCTATTTAGCTTGACAAAATCACTCTTAATGTCTGCAGCTGTCTGCCCTTCCCTTGGCTAAAGGGGATTCTTTACACCTATACCCTTTCCAACTCTTAGTATTATCCAACTTTGTGATTTTTCCAGGTGTATATTTTAAATTCGATGTTAATTAGTAATGATATCGACATCTCTTCCTATCTGAGTAGTATTTCCTTTATTGCAAATTGCCTGTTCATATCCTTTGCCCATTTTCCTACAGGAATTGACTTTAGAAATTATTATTATTTATTTGAAGTAATTTCTTATGTCTCCTAGACTTATCCTGTCCAATATGGTAGCCAGTAACCCCATGTAGCTTTTCAGCACTTGGAATGTGGCTAGCCTGCCTTAAGACATGCCATAAATATAAAACACACATGAGATTGTGTAGATTTCATAATTATAAAATGTAAAATAGCACACCAATAATTTTTACTGGAATTGTGTGTTGAAAATATTGATAAAAATAAAATACATTATTAAGATTAATTTTATCTGTTTTTAATTTACTTTTCTAGTGTGGCTATTAAAACATTTAAAATTACCTATGTGCCTTACATTATACTTGTATTGGACAGTGCTGTTCTAATACAAATCACTTGTTAGTTAAAACATTGCAAATATCTTCCCCTAATCAGTCATAGATCGATTAACTCATCATTGTTCGCAGTGACCTTTGTTGTAATGGCATCCATCATTTATCTTGCCCTATGGGTGGTGCTTTTGAAGTTTTGTGCAAGAGGTCCTTCTCCATGTGTCGGTCACAAAGACACTTTCCTACATTTTCTTTTATTACTTCTATTATGTTAGTTTTCACATACTTTATAGGTGGTGTCACATCAGGATTCAGTTTTACTTTTCTCCATATGATAAGCCAGTTTCCCCAACACCACCTGCTAACTTATCTGTCTTTTCTCTACTGATTTGTGCTATCCTCCTCAGGGGTATGCTATTGTATATTAAGTTCCTTTATATAAAATTCAATTTAATTAGTTGACAACATTGAAAAATTGGGAGATTTCACATAAGAGTTTGGATTTCTAGTCTCTTGAAAAATCAGAAGGTCTGGCCATGCTAGGCTTGCTTTCCCAAGTGGTGGTCAACAGCTAGCTGGTGAGCAATGGTGGCTCCTCAAGAGGGGCAGAAGCCCACATTGCCCTGCAATGCCCAACAGTCCTCAGTGTGTCTTGACACTGAAGCTGAGGATCAGCTGCCATTTCATGTGGATGAGCATTGCCTTTTTTCTCATAGTAGAGTTAAGAGGAAATGGAAATAACCTGAATTCCCTATATTTCTCAATAGTGAGATGAAAGATTGAAAAAGTCTGCTTGGCTCCTTCCCATTGCCTTACTAGCTCCATTGGTATTTTTGAGTTTGTCTCTTAATCTAGACTAACATTTTTAATAATACATCAAATCCCTTTTCAACTGAGATTTTAATAGGAATGCCACATGGGCAGAGTGGGCATCCTGGGTGTGTGAACTATCCCTTGCACAGACTCCCATGATCAGAAGAGCTCCATGCTTGAGTTGAAGTTCTACTCTCATCGCCCTAAACTTTATAATGATTTTATTTTTAAACTTAAGTTTTGTAAGTGAATTCAGAGGGACAATGGAGCATGCATCTGAGCAGAGGAGACCGGCCCACTCTACAAGCTGTCTGTTCCTCATTACCCACTCTTACCCATATTGGGGTGGATGCTGCCCCATAAGCATGGAATTCTAGTTCACCCACCATGTGTGGAAGTTCAAAGATAATCAAAGCCAGGACAAGGTAAGGGTGTTGCATCTATGACTCAGTGAGCAGGGGCTGAGAGGCCACGCTTTTCATTAGAATCAGAATCTGCGACTAACATACAAAGATGCCAATGGATTTCTCAGAAATACAAGTGACCAAGGATCATATCCATTCTTTCTCCTGTTAACTCCTCTGTAGCAGTCAACCAATAATGCTGAAAATGATGGAAAAAGAGAAAGGGAAAGATAAATCAACCTGTAGTTCCTTTTCCTTGCAATCTTTCCTTCCTTATCTGTAAGTGAGTGGTAGAGAGTATTGGCAGAATATGCACTTATCAAGAAATAAAATAAAACACCATTGAGTACATTTTGTGCAGCATTCCCATTGTTTTTGTAAGAACAAAATACATTTGCATGTATGAGCTACAACATACAGGTCATTTAATTTCAGTGATTTTGCATGAAAGCTAAGTGGTCTTATATTTGCATTTAAAACTGCATTTCGTATACAATATAGAGATAAGTGGTATAATTTATGTTAATAACTTAAAATTTTAATTTTCCTTAGCTAGAATAATACTAAAATCCAAATAAAAAACACCATGACAACTTAAGAGAAACCACAGAAGAAAGCAAAGAGTTTTATATTTTCATGTTCTCAGTAAGGAAAAACTTTTTCTCTACCCTCTCATGTTTATTGTTTGGGGGCCTGCAAATTAAACAGACAAAAGAAAGAAAGCAAGAAAAAAAATGCAGATTTTTATTTATGTAAGTTATCAGGAGGACACAAAAATATGTCACTGAAGATATTGCAAGAATTTGGGTGCTCTGTTCCATCTTACAAGGGAAGCGGGTAGAATTTCAAGTGACAATTAATGGTGGGAAATGACTGAGATACACATGGGGGACATTAATGGAAGGTTGTTATGAAGCAATCAAAGGGCTTGCTGCCTGTTGCACATAGAAACCAATACCATAACATTGGCCTTTGAGAACAGAAAAGCTTTATTGTAAGTAGACTGGCAAGGAGATAGGAAGATATGTTCAAATCAGTCTCCCCAAGCTTGGGGCTGCATCAGGTTTTATAAGTGTAAGGTAATGAGGTGTGATCTGATTGGATCTTTTCAATGGGGTGATGCCAGGGCTTGATCTGATTGAATCTTAGATCTTGCCTTGCGGTGTTTGCTTCTTAATTCAGTCTTTGCTCTTTCATCTGAGCAAGGTGCACATAGGGTCCACCCATGGTTGCACGCTTGGTTCATTGTGGCATGCTTAGTATGTGACCTTCAATCTGGGGGTCTATAGCAACTTAAAAACAACCCCCAACTTTGTTTCATAAAAGTGGAGCCAGATAGGTCTAGTGTGGTTCCAAGCTGAGGTTTGTTTTAGTAAAATCTGTTCATGACACTTCTCACCAGCATGGACTTCTCATCTATTACTCTTTTCCTCAGGGATAAGAAGTCTCCCCTGAAGAGGGGATTTATGGCACTTGATAAGGGAGGCTATATTTTAGGTAGAGAAGGTGGGTTCAAATGAAGCCTCTTCCTTTATCTGTTGATTTTTATTTAATTAATTAATTAATTAATTAATTAATTTATTGTAGAGACAGAGTCTCACTTTATAACCCTCGGTAGAGTGCCGTGGCATCACACAGCTCACAGCAACCTCCAACGCCTGGGCATGGGCGATTCTCTTGCCTCGGCCTCCCAAGTAGCTGGAACCACAGGCACCCGCCAATATGCCCAGCTATTTTTCTGTTTTGCAGTTCGGCTGAGGCTGGGTTTGAACATGCCACCTTCGGTATATGAGACCGGCACCCTACTCGATGAGCCACAGGTGCCGCCCTATCTGTTGATTTTTAAATGTCTTCAGCTCAAAATATTTTTATGCCACAGTGGTATATTCTGGATCCCTTCCATTATCTTCCGCCTTTTTTCTGCTTTTATAAGAAGGGACCTCCCATTTTCATTTTGCACTAGACTCTTCAAATTATGTAGCTGGTTGTGGAAATAGGGTGGGAGAGTCTGGAAAAATCTAGAATCCCACGTAGTAAGCCTGCCTCTATCAGGTGTCCATGAATTAGCTGGTAGAATACTGGGCCTCTGCTGATTTAGACCAATAAACTGGTTGGATTTCCCCTGGGATTTTTTGTTTGTTTGTTTCATTTTCATTTTGTTTTCTTTTTTTGGGGGGGGCAAGAATCATGAATTCCATTATAAGCAACATTCTTTTCCTTGTGGAATTATTATTATTATAAGGCTACGGGTTGCACAATGCCAGGGGGCACGATTTTACAAGGATGGTGTACCCTAATAGTTGTGCAGCACAGTGGTCCTGTGTACGTTTTTCTTTTATAGCAAGGACATACAGAGGAGTCATCAGAAATTTGGTAACAGAAGTCAGTAGCTCAAGTGGCTAAGGTGCCAGCCACATAAACCAGAGCTGGTGGGTTGAATCCAGCCCTGGCCCACCAAACAACAATGACAACTACAACCAAAAAATAGCTGGGTATTGTGGCGGGCACCTGTAGTCCCAGCTACTTGGGAGGCTGAGGCAAGAGAATCGTTTAAGCCCAAGAGTTTGAAGTTGCTGTTAGCTGTGATGCCATGGCACTCTACCCAAGGTGACAGTTTGAGTCTTTGTCTCAAAAAAAAAAAAAAAAAGTTCCAGCTTCAGTTCTTTTCCTCCTTTATTGATCAGCTCCAGTGCCATTCCCTCTAATTCTGTTTCTTGGTTTCCATTTCTATTTTTTTTAGAGACAGAGAGAGTCTCACTTTGTTGCCTTGGGTCAAGTGCTGTGGCATCACAGCTTACAGTAACCTCTAGTTCTTGGACTTAGGTGATTCTCTTGCCTCAGCCTCCCAAGTAGCTGGGACTACAGGCGCCTGCCACAATTCCTGGTTATTTTTTTGTTGCAGTTTGGCTGGGGACAGGTTCAAACCTACCACCCTTGGTATATGGGGCCGGTGCCCTACTCACTGAGCCACAGGTGCCACCCTCCATTTCCATTTTTTCCCCTCCATTTCCATTTTAACTGACTTTCTCTCTCTCTTCTAAATTTCCCTATGTTGTATTTTTATCCTCTTTTTAATCTCTCATTTTAATATTTTTTTCTATTTTTAACTACAAAAAATAATGTATAATTATTGTGGAAAATACAGATGAGTTTTAAAAATACAAAAAAAGTAAAGAAAACAAAGCATTTACAATTATACCACCAGGAGGTAAGCCTTGCTACTATTTTGGTAAATATTTTTTCTCTCCCTTGTACAAACAAACCGATGTAAAAATGTTTTCAAAAGTAGAATCACCACGCCTGTAATCCCAGCACTTTGGTAGGATTGCCTGAGCTCACTGGTTCGAGACCAGCCTGAGCCAGAGTGAGACCCCACCTCTAAAAATAGCCAGGTGTTGTGGTGGGTGCCTGTACTGCCAGCTACTTGGGAGGCTGAGGCAAGAGAATCGCTTGAGCTCAAGAGTTAGAAGTTGCTGTGAGCTGTGATGTCACTGTACTCTACTGAGGGTGACAAAAAAAAAAGTGGAATCACACTGTAAATAATATTTGGTTAGCTGATTTTTCACTTAATAGCATTTCATCAATAGGTTTCCAAGTTCTTAAATATCTCCAACATCCTCTTCAATGATTGCAAACTATTCCGTCATTATTAATAGGTACTTTTTAAAAAAAGTATAATTCTTAACTATTCTTTACATAGAACCTAGAACAATGCTTCCATAAAATCTCTGAAGGCAACTGTTTTCCACTCCACTTTGATTATTTCCTGAATGCTCCCTTGTTTAATCTTGTAGATGCACAAATCATTTCTTCTATAAACCAAACTCTGAGCTTCTTGAGGTTCAACTTCAGATTAGTCCATCTTTGTCCGTCTCACAGTCCTTCAAAAATTAGGGGGCCTTCTCAAATGTTTGTCAAATAAAAGTATTTATTGGTACATATAAAAGATAAGAAGCCATGACAAGAGGTTAAGTTAGCTGACGATGGCTGACTTTTAGAAACTTCTGCCAAATGGGCTATCTTTGTTTTTTTTTTCCTCTTCTACCCTGTGTCTTTATATTTTCAGAGTTTAAAACATCTGGCTGCATTTTAAATTGATTCACACAATTTATTTCAGCAGCCTCTAGGCCCCAAACTGTTTCTAGACAAGCATCAACGTTTGCAGTGGAAGTCAATGGGGGCTCTGCCTCTGCCTCTGAGAAAGTATTCTGCCCTTGAGTCATTATGCTAAAGGGATTCCCCCACATTGAACTGTGTAGTGTGAAATAGGATTGTTTGCATTCCATTTACTCTTTACTTTCTTAATTAGAGTGACCCCCAGCTTGAATCCACCAACTGTTGGATTCTATTATATCTTTCCAGGAATCCTTCCTATAATAAGGTTAACTTTAAATATTGCATTTCCTCAAGGAAACGTAAAATTTACTCTCCTTTAGAGAAAATAAACCCAAGTCCCAAATAAATGATGCCAGACAGAATTCTAGGAATATGAAGTCATGTAATTTTGGATATTTTCCCCTTCCTTGCTGCATGTAAATACTGCTTTAGAACAGCTCTTCCTACCTTTTAGGAGGCCCTAGGTTCTGGGGCCTGTCTCCAGGGGAAGTCAAGACTTTGTTTACTGAAAAAGCTAAAGATACCTTTATAAGACCATAGGGTTGCTCTTCAGTCCAGAGAAATAATGAGAAATATTAATATTCTAAATATTTTGAATTATGTGACCTTGTCTTTGGAGAAATAAAAAGAAAATCCTACGCCCCCTAAGTAACTGAACAGACACCATCTTGGTCAAGGACACCCCAGAGAAGCTTTGAGAACTGAGTTTTGGCCATGACAGGATGGACAGCTGGGAGATTGGATATGCCTTTCTTTCCTAAGGGCTAAACAGAAACCAGCCCTTTTGAAAGACTTGCTTCAATGTTGATTTCAGCCAGACTCCTCTCCTCTTTTGTAATTTCAGCACAACTGGCCAGCATTCCTTCCTGGTAAAAGCCATAGATCATGGATTGACTGTAGTCAGTTTATAGAGGCTGTGCAAGGATATCTACGAGTCCTCTGTTTCACCTTTTGATATAAAGAACCTCATTTTAATGCATATGAATGTCTCCACTCCAAAGTGAACACAGGACATATGTAACGTGCATGTTTGCTTACTATGCATGTGCATGCTCCGCTTCATGGATATTCGTAGCTCCCCTTATAACCAACTGAATATATATACTTAGCCCACTTATCCAGCATAAGTTCCTGTCTCACCCTTCCTTCCCTGGAAGTCATGCTTCTGGTTTCTCCTGGAGGCCTCCCAGGCTGTAGGAGGCTTACAACCCTTTGTAAGAAATAAATATCTTCTCTCCAAATGGATGAACTTTATGATTCTTTGATTGACACTTTCTATACCTATAAAAGAAAACTAAAATACAATGGTGTGTCAGATATATTTAAGAAGCATATTATATGGATTGACGAAGGCACTTGGTCTTTATCTTTTTGCCTCTGGAGTCAGCTTCACCCATGCTTTCCCCAGTATTCAAACTTAATATGTGACAAAATGGTAGGGCTGTGGCTTTAAGTGGCCAAAACAATTATCAAGACTCTTTCCCCCCAGTCTCTGAGGGGTTAGATAAGCCTTTACTTTCTAAGTGATGTCTGTGGCTACCATCTGGTCCTTGCTCTGGTATGGCGTGTGTAATGCTTACTGGCTCTCCTGACCTTAGATGTCTCATGTCTCTGGGAACTTGAAATCTATGATGATTCCATTGGTAACCCTCATAAATTCTACAAACTGGAACAAATAGAGGCATCACTGTGTCCTGTGTGACATGGCCTGATCTACTTTTCTACTTCCCTGCTTCTGTTGCACTCACATTTGAGCATTTTAAGTTCCAAGAGGCAGGGACAATTTGTGTGTGTTACTCCTTCTAGCAGGGATGTTCTTTGCCACTTTTCCCATTGCTGGTTCTTTCTCATGCTTTTGGACTCCACCTTAGTGTCATGTCTTTGGTAAGGCCTTTCTAGACTTCCAGATGCTATTAATAGGTACGGGTACCATGCAATCAGAGGAGGTGCCAATATTTGCTCTTTTGAGTATACTCACCAGTAGTTTCCATGAAAGCAACACTTTATATGTTTTATTTTATTTTATTTTATTTTTTGAGACAGAGCCTCAAGCTGTCGCCCTAGGTAGAGTGCCGTGGCATTGCAGCTCATAGCAACCTCCAACTCCTGGGCTCAAGTAATTCTCTTGCCTCTGCCTTCCAGGTAGCTGGGACTACAGGCACCTGCCACAAGGCCTGGCTATTTTTTGGTGGCAGCCATCATTGTTGTTTGGCAACAATGGGCTGGATTTGAACCTGCTGGCTCTGGTCTATGTGGGCCTGGACTGGATTCAAACCTGCCAGCTCAGGTGTATGTGGCCAATGCCTTAGCCACTTGAGCCACTTTATGTGTTTTAGTTACCATCAGGGAAGAAAAACTTTTCCTCAAGCTTCTTATATTCGGTGTTTGGGAGCCTGTGAATTAAATTGACAGAAGACAGACTAATAAAAGAAACAATATTTTTATTTATGCATATGCATGGGAGTTCATAGAAAACTGTGACTATGAGTAACCAAAGGTAGGGGCCTGATCACCATATAATAAGGCAAAGGAATGGAGGGAAGAAAAGGTTTCTATGGAAAGAAGTTTCTTTAGGAAAGACAAAGAGGCTTTTAGGAGAACAAAATAGAAGGTAAGAAAGTTTGTGACAATGTTTGTTTGTGCAGGTGCACGTGGTCTTCTCTGTCTTCTTTCCGGTTGGTATAAATCATCTCAGAGAGAGGGCGTATGGTCATTTTTCTCATAGTCTGCTCCTGAAGTGAACTGCCGTGAAAAGGGCAAGTATGGTAGCTTCATTTAAGGAAGCCTCTAAACAGGCTTCTCTCTGCATCTGTTGTAACTCAAGTGTCTTTACTTTACTTTTTTTTTTAATTTTTATTAAATCATAATTGTGCACATTAGTGCAAACAAGGGGCACAATGTGCTGACTTCATATACAATCTGAAATATTTTCATCGAACTGTTTAACATAGCCTTCATGGCATTTTCATAATCACTATATGTAGACATTGGTATTCTACATTTAGTAAGTTTCACCTGTACCCTTCTAAGATGCACCGTAGGTGTGTTTGCATTTTCGATTCTTCTTATCCCCAAAATACTCCCTTGTAAGTCTTGTAGACATGCCCAGATAAGAAAAATGGAAATTCTTATTCCACTTTTTCTGGATAGAATTTGCAGTCCAGGATCCTGTGACAGTCACACTCCGGAGATGGTCCTTCCACATAGGGCCTTTCTCTGGAGTGTCAGTACATGGTTCACACACTTAATCAGGTCTCTGATTAAATACCGCTTTATCAGAGAAGCTTAACAAGACTTCCCTACCCTAGTGGCCTTTCCCCTCCATTATCATTACTCACTTAACTCCAGCTTGTTTTTCTTCTTACGTGTTGTGATCTGACATAATTTTCTTCAATTGCAAAGTAATCCAAGCCAAATTATATTTTGGACACATATTGTTTTTATTTGATTATTTTTTCCTGATCTTTCCTTCAAGACTAGAAGGGCACATGATATTCTATAAATACTTGTCAAACTAAGGAATCAAATAGTTTGTTTTACAGTGTCACATAATGTGAGTCTGTCATAATTTATTTTATGAATGAACGTTTCCAAATTTTCACAACAAAGGAGCCTCAAAGAACACTGACAGGAGTCGATGCTCATGCAAGAAAGCATCTCTAGGCATTTGCCCAGAAGTAACCTTATCTGGGTATAGGATATCCAATGTCGTCTTTTAAAAATATAGCCACGTTACTCTCCAATTTCACATATGATTTTTCAGCCCTTCTAACCGTCTCTGATTTCCCATTTTTCACATTCCTGCCAATACTTATTATTGCCAGGTATATACATTTTTGTAAATCCAATCAGCACGAAGTATCATTTATTCTTTATTTTACTTTAATTTCATTTCCAAATCATTAGTGACATAGAACATCATTGAATGTGCTCTTGTTTTTGTTATTTTTGCCCATCCAGTCTTATTAGTACAATGGAATAGGAAGCTAAGAAATGCTAATCATTAAAAAGAAATAAAATGAGGAAATATTACTTGGCTTCCTTGTTTCAGTAAGTTGTTTAGGACTGGTTGGAGCAATCCTGATTGCATACCTGTAAGGATTTGGTAGGTAGATCACAAAAAGTAACCAGCTGTGTGAAAAAAGGCAGATTTAAACAACTCTAAATATCGCCCCATCATGTAGCTCCCCTCTGATATAATGTTATTATCACACACATGATACTATCATAGTTTATGAAATACAATCACTAAAATTACAGATAAATAGCTCAGTTGCTTTTCATCTAAAAGTGAATTATAACTTAAATCAAATTCTTGTTTCTGGCTATAAAGTTGCAGGAAACCAACTTCTCCAGGAAATATTATAGATAAGAAAATCACCATGACATTCACAATTCAAAGTTGAATATAATATTTTACAGTGACAATTAGAAGACAGCAGATAGGCAAACAAATTTAAAAAAGTGTTTCTAGGTAATGTGCTAGAATCCTACATAATACTCACAGATATATCTCAGGCAAAAAGTCAGAACAGAGAAATGCTGAATGTTCAATGTTCTCCTCAAATCATTAATATTATAAAGATTTTCATCCCACAAGGGAAGATGCCAACTGCACAACAAGTTCATAGAAAAGTGTTATGAAGTTTGTGGTCTAATATAATGGCTAGATTCTCATAACAAATAAAGTCTCTGTAGTCAATAATGCTTTAATATAATATTGATACAAATAAAATATTTCGACACATTTGTTAATAGCTAACTTACTCCATGGATTAAGATGTGTAGCTCAGCCATCAACACACTGCCTAACCGTTAGTGTGGGAGAGAGGGTCTGGGCTGCCCTTAAAATACAAAAAACTGGTAAAGTAAAATAGAGATAAAAAAGAGGGGCAGATCACATAGGTCTTCCTAATATCAAAGATTTTGGCCTTTGTCTAAGAAAAATCCAAAGCCCCTAAAGAAACACTAATTAGGTCCATTTAGAAAAATTGTCCTGGCTCTTATATAGGAAATGGACTAGACAGCGTGATGCTCCTTCACCGTAGATTGAAGGAACCCATCACGGGCCAAAGTGCCACTTGAATTCAGAGACAGTGTCCAGCTGAGCAGAGATCATGCCAACCTGGAATTCCCTCTATAAAACAGAACATATTTGGGAACCTGAAATAATCTTGTAGATTATTTTATCCTCTTTCTATTAATGTCCATCACTCCTTTACTGTTTTATAAAGCAATGTTAAAATTAATCAAAGTTACCATTTTTATTTTTTGTTGTACATACAATTTAATAATCAGTTCTAAAATGTAAATGTTGCTGAAATGCTATTGCAAAAGCATTTCTAATAAAAGCATATTTTTTTTCACATTTTCAAGGTGATTTATGGACTCATGACTCTATTTTCTGTTAGTCAGAAATCTATGGAGGTACCCCGTTCATTCATTCAAGGCAAAGAGCGCCACATTCTAGCCAAAATGCTCAAATTAAAAAGTTACTCTCAGGTTAATCCAGAACTGGAAAGAAAAAAAAAAGAAAAGTTAGCTAAATATGAGGGTTTTCTTTTTATATTTTGAAGCAATAATGAGTTACTATTGCTGGTTTTAGAAGCTGATATCATCAATTATGTAAATCACACAGTTTAAAATTCATGATATGGAGTTATCTTTTAATATACCAACGTGTAGAAAAATTAAAAGAGAAAAAATGGATTTGTTAGTATAAAAATACACTCCTCTTTTTATAAATAACAGATTAGTTCAAACACATTAACGAAGAGCCAACCTCAATTCTGACTATAAAAGCTCAACTGAAGGCGGCAACACAAATCCTTGGGCCATCAAGCGGGTGACCAGCGAACCGTGGGATTTGTGTCTGCCGCTCCATTTTCTACCCGTCCATCTGTGACACCAAATGTCAACAGGATTCTGGTGAACACCGTTATCTGTTTTAAAGCCCCTAGTTCTTTGCGTGTGTTGACACCCTGATGACTTGCATTTCCTAAACCGTGCACCGGAGACTGTTGGGTTATGTCGCCCTGGAGAGGGAAGGAAGTAGCAAGCAGTTCAGTGACACCCACCAGTCACACACAGGAGGCTGGGTTTGAACTCAAAGAATTTATTTTAATTCAGGAAAAAATAAGTCTCAATTTCACATCTTCCAGAAGTAAATTTTCCTCTAACCAAATTTGAAGACAAAAATGATTCATGTAGCTAAAATACATCTAAGCCTCAAAACAAGCATTCAAGCTCACAGAACTTAAAATGCTAATACCAATCCTCCCTCAAATATTTTAAAAATCAATGACTTTAGATCAGAAGTGATGCACTTCTTATAATTGCATTCTTAACCAATAATAATTATAATCCATAAATTTGGGATGAGAGCATACCAAAACTTTTTTTTTTTTCTTTTTAGAGGACTTAGTAGCTGCATTTTAAATTGTTGGCCTTTAATCCAAATAAATATATTTCTTTTAAATCCACATTTAGAATTCAGCAGTTTTTCCTGCTTTTAAAGGAATTTAGAACCCATTTTTCTCATTTGTATAATTAGACATTTTGGAAGACTCAGAATCAAAATGAAAATACTTGAAGCTGTGCAATTTTAATCTGTTCTTGGAGTTTTCATTTCTTGGGAAACATATCTGAACAAAATATTGCTGATTTCAGGAAAGTATAGGATGCATTCTAATTTACATGTTCGATCTTTTGGAAGACTCGGTTGCAAAGACAAATAGGAACGTTATTCCCCGTAATTAAGGCTGTGGAATAAACCTAAGGCGACGGAAGAGGCAGAGTATGCCAAGTTGCCTCATTAATATTCCATAATATTTTGATTTTAGAAATTTAAGTTCCCAGCATAAAATTTACTTCAGAAACATTTCTGCACTACTTCCAAGTTACCCTGTGACAACGGGCAATAGGATGACTCTATTGTCTCTCTTTTCAATGTCACAGCCAAATTCCTGCCTGTATGGAACAGACGTTGCCATGTCCCCGTCCGATCTTCCTCGTAGCCTGAGAGGATAATAATGCTGCTACTACTACTGATGACAGCTTTCATTTTTCTGAATGCTGACCACGTGTCAGACTCTGTGCTAAGTGTTATTACATGCATCTTCTCATCCACACAAAGCACAAAAATGCATACTCAAAAGTTGATAAGGTATTGTTGTGGTTTATAGATGAGAAAACTGGGAATTAGAAATTCCACGATTTGTCCAAGGTCCAAAAAAGTTGTGATGCGGAGTCATCACCGTGTGACTCCAGGGATGAGCCGTTAACTGCTTGGACCTGCTATAAACAAAAAGAGGATTTAAAGAAAGTGTCGCGAGACCATGGCTCTCATCTGTGACAAGGACACATTTTGTATAACTACCTCTAATGACATCTTGTGTTTTCCATCAATGAAATTCTAAGAATTTGTTGTACTTTTCTTCCTGTGAAATAGTTTAGCCTTTGCTGTTCATGGCATTAAGTATGTATCATATGCACTTGCTCGCTCTGCGGCTTAACTGGGCGTCACAACCAACTGTTCATAAAAGAAGGAAGACATTCTTCTACCTTCCCCTTAACTGACTAAGGACTTGGCTTTGCAGACTTATAACAAAGACAAAAACCTATTAGTCCTATGGCCTTAACTGCATATTATCATATTTTCATGATGTGTTTTTACTACTTCTATTACCTATTAGATTTTGCTATGGTATTATTTATGAGTTTCATTAAAAAAATTTTATTAAAGAAAATAGGACTCTATCCCTAGAATGGAATCTTAATATGGTCCTTCTTGGAAATTTCCACCCATATACATATGACAGTGGAAATGCTCTACAGCCAGAAAAAGTGACTTTCTGGTGTGTTTCCAAAAAGCAAGACAAAGGTGTTTTAGATTAGACAAAGTTGTGCCGGTCTCTGCTGCTGTGAAGTATCCCCTCCATACAAGGAAACACCCCTGTTGCAAAAATCATTTGTTGAAACGCTCTCTAGCAAAGGACTTGTTTCCAACATGAGAAGCTAATACATTACATTACCCTTTAGGCACCAGTTAATCTGATCCAAAACCACCAGTAAACTCAGCCAATTTGTGTTACTAAGTCATTATCCATCCTGGGATGCAAACCAGAGGGCAGGCATTGAATTTCAGTATTCCCTAGCCAGATCTCCAGCTTGTTATGAAATACCCCCAGAACATAAGTCTCCATTTACACAGACGATGCAGGCAGTGTGTTCTCTACTGCTTAAACTCACATGTACCTTCAGAAGCCCCGTAATGAGCATTTTATAATCTTTGCTTCCGTGATAACGTCTGACAATGGAACTAGTGATCACAATAACCCAACTAAGTGGTAGAAATGATTCTAGGCCCCAGGAAGCATTGTCTGTCTTCCTGTCAATTATGCATACCTTAATATCTTTTGAGTAGAGATATTTAAAATATATTTAGCAACACATTTTTTTATTAAATCATAGCTGTGTACATTAATGCAATTATGGGGTATAATGTGCTAGTTTTATATACAATTTGAAATACTTTCATCAAACTGGTTAACATAGTCTTCACCGCATTTTCTTAGTTATTGTGTTAGGACATTTACATTCTACACTATTAACTCCCTAAGAAAAGCTATAACTTTAAGAGTTAGCTGGTTGGTTGGTCTGTGTTACAATATTATTAAAGCCCCAGTCATTAAGACTACTTCAAAGTAAAACTGATCTGTCCTGAAAAGTGAAATACAAGTAGTTCATTAGCTTTGCTTTATTTTTATTTCACAGCTTTCTAACTTTGCTCAATTATCAAGGACATTATGTGAACTTTGCTCTGCTCCTGTCCATTTGCAATTAGAGATAATTCTTATTATATTTAGACTACAGCTATGTGGAGGAATCTCTGGTAAATACTGTGAGGGGCTACAATTTTATGAAACCTAAGCACAATCCCAAGGTGTCAGAGGCATTTCAACTAAAAAAAGAGCCAAGAAAAAACCATAGTGAACTTATAAAGTATTTAAAGTCAAACAAAAATTAAGAATACTGCATATTAAAACATTAGGAATTTGCACTAGTCTTAGACAATTATAGACTTGAATGAATTTCTGGAATGTAAGAAAGGTTATAAACAAGAATTAAGTATTTAATTATAAAAGCTAAAAATTAAATATATGGTTAACCCAAAGAAAAAAGAAAGACATAAATAATGAAAATAATGCAGATTTAATGAACTAAAACAGTGGTTCTCAACCTTCCTAATGCTGCGGCCCTTTAATACAGTTCCTATGGGTCGCAACCCACAGGTTGAGAAACCGCTGAATTAGAAAGAAACAGATATGCTTTCAAAACACCAGATGATGGTTCTTTGAAACAATTAATAAAAGACAACCACTTCAGGCCAGGACAACTGTTTTGTTAAAGAGAGTGAAGTCCCAAACCAATAATAATCATAAGTGTATTGCGTTGGCTTGCTTAGGACAACTACATAGAGCCTGCCCCCACCCGCTCGGTGGGAGCCTCAGAGTGTTTACTGAAAATGCAAAATAATGTGCTTCAAACCTGGATTCTGGAGTTGGACAGCCTGGGTGGGAATCCCCATCTCTCACTCACTAACTGTGTGACCCTGGGCAATTTAAATTAACCACCCTTGCCTTGTCATCATTTCCTTAACAGGGGAATAATACAAGAAGCCGACTCACAGGGTTTTATAAGGATTGATGAGCAGAATTTGCAAAGCAGTAACCATGTCTGTATGCAGGAAACATACTTAGTCAATAAATCAATGCCCCTAACCTTCTCTGTAGAAGGATGTGTGTTTTCCACGGACCTCACTGTCTACATTGAAACACTGCACTACGAGTACTGCCCTATGCAAAACTTCATCTTTTTCTTAATTTCCTTCTCATATTGCTTTCAAACATTTCTATGTATTCTTTGACATTTCTTACAATCAAAGGGTAAACTGTATTTTCTCCAAGTATGGCGCAAATTTAGTGTCTTACTCTGAAGACCACAGTTTGTGGGAGGTAAAGCTGTGCGACTGGTGAGACTAGGTGATTACAGGTGATGCAGCCTCTTCCAGTTCTCTCCTGGGAATCCGGAATCCTGGCACAGTGTAATGAAGAGACCCAGGCCACATGGAGAAGCCACAGGCAGGTGCGCCAGCCAAGAGCCCCAGCAAAGCTCCCAACTAACAGGCAGCGTTAACCCTGAGGGGCAGGAGTAAAACTGACCTTCCCTCGACTGGCCCCTTGTCTAAACCCAGGATCACTGCACAGACCCTGCACGCTTCTGTTTTCACGGCTGTCTCTCCTTCCACTCCTGTGGCACCTGCAGTCTATGGAATGAAGTTGTCAGGCACCCGGCAGGCCATATGCAGAAAAGTGCTGCGATCCCCTCACCTCCACGGTGAGCCTGGATGGCTGAAGCCCATGGGCCAGTCACCTCCCCTGAGCCAGCTGCACTGACTTTGCACATACACCAACTTTCTGTGTGTCCTGATATGAAAGGGGTGGGGAGTGCTGGTCGATATTAGTCGTCTGATGCTTAGAAATAATTATCTGGAACATGTTTTCCTTTAATGCAGAAACATGTTCTTTTCTGACGAGGAACATTATCACTTCTGTCATCTCTGTCTAGCAGAAATACAGAAGCTTCTGGTGGACTGGGCTACTTCGGTCAGGTCTCCCACGGCCTGGGTTCAAATCCCAACTTTGCGATTCACAAGCTCTGCGGTAACCTTGGCATCCATAACACCCAGTCCTTAAAGTCCTAATCTGTAAAAGGGGTGTATTGACGCCCTCCGAGAGGACTGTTGTAAGAATTAGATGAACAAATGAGTCTAAAGTTCCCATTAATAATGACAGCTCCTCTTTTCAGTAACTTCTAGGCTGCTGCAAAAGATAATGAAGGAAATGAAAAATTAATAACTTGCAAAAACAAGATAGAAATCTCCTAGAAAAGTAAAACCTATTGAAAAGTTAAAAATAAAAATTTATCATTATAGAAAATAAAAGTTGTAATGTTAAGATTAAAATTCCAACCTGCATCTACAGACTTTACACTTCCCACAGGCCCTGGGTCCGGAGCTGCCTGCCATCAAGGTGCTTTGCTGATGATCAGCAGATCTTCCATGAAGACTCCCCCAGTCCTGCACAGACGCTATTGCATTCAGTAAATAATCCAAGGGAATTGTCTGGTTTCAGTTTATTAAGTGCTATGCAATTTTTTTGCCATTATATTATATCCAGAATTTATTTTTTTAAATCTCTCTCTTAAGGCCATTTCTATACATATTTTGACGAAAAAACATTAAAACTGAAAACAAAATAGATTTGGTTTCGGAACAAAATTCAGGAAAGGCTTCTGCAAACAGGAGCGTTACAAGGTTGAACTCAGATAGCCAGATCCTTACTCTTCCTTCTTTCAGTCCAAAGCAAATGTCAGAAGCGGCTACTTCATCCATCTTCTGTAGAACAAATGCCAGACAAGCTGACATATGAAAGGACACACAGTGCTTCAGGGTCATCAGGAATATTGATGGGAGAAAAAGGACAGCCAGTCCCCACACTGCCTGGGACTGTCCCTGGCCACAGCGTATTGAGAACCACCAGTAACAACTCCAGAAATGCTTTGCTGAGTTCACCTGCGCCCGGAAGACAATAAAACACCCCTGCAGCTGGACGCTACCCAGGGACTGAACTGCAGAAAGAACAGCCAGCAAGGGAGAAATAATCATCTCTCATGAAGCAATTATTTTTTTCCATCTATAGCATAAAACATAATTGTTCTCAAGAAGTATTTTTTAAGACAAAAATGCCAGGATATATACAAAATGGGATTTTCTCCAGTACATACAAGTAAATGCATTTTTAACAAGCTAAATTCACGACAGAAACATTCAGTTTGTCATGGGATGTAGTCATCCCTATTTTTTAAAAATAGGCAATTCATATTTTAAACCTTGAACCCTTAAATTTGAACATATTCGTAGCCTTTAAAATTTAAACATGAAAAATTGAAAAGAAAAATCCTAGCATCCACTCTGGAGGAACTTAGGCATCCTCTGGGGTTTGGAGTCCTTTTATATCAATGCTTTCATTAAAGGGATCGCTTAATTTACAATCAATAGATTGCAATAGATTACAATCTATTGATTGCATTCGACTGTCTTACCAGAGAATCGTTACTTAGGATCAGTCTGTGAAAGGACTCCAGGCTTTCCTTTTGACATCAAGGAGGCAGAACATAACGCTTCCAATAACAAGCTGTTTACATAACAACTTATCAGAAGCTTATTGAAGATTTTGGTCTTATATTCTGTGTGAGATGAGAGGAAATAATTCTCAAGAATGAAAAAAGTTCTGCCCATGGCCCCAGTGGGTGGTAAATAACCCATCGAAAAGAGCTCAGAGCGGGGATGCCAATGAGAAGGAGCCTTTGGGACATCAGTGAGTTAGAAAGGGTGACGAGTCAGTCCAGGGCTATGAGCAGGATGAAAAAATAGGTCGGGGCAGGAACACCTGGTAGATACAGCAGCACGGGAAGTGCAAATGGAAAGAAGGTCGGCACAGGGAAAATTAGGAAGGGATTGTTTTAGGCTTTTTCCTTCCCTTCTTTTCTGCTTCATTTTTCATTTCAGCGTTTTTACACACAGTTGCATTATCAGTGTTTTCCTGCTGACCTTGAGTGACCGTAACTGGCCAATCACTGACACGCTCCAGATTTGGGGGGTGATGAGCTGCCCTTGACAAGACTTTGCTGTACTTCATTCTTAGATGCTCAGGTAATTAACCTGACAAATGCATTTTGATCATTTATTCATTCATTCACAAAACATGTATTTATTAAGCTCTCCCACATTCAATAAGATAAGCACGACTGCCCCTTTCTTCTAGCAAATAACAGAAAAGGAACACAAACGCATTAAAAGCTACTGGAAGATTTGGCAGGTGCCACAGAGCACATAAACGGGACTAAGACAGAAATACAGGAGGGTCATTTCAGCTGAGACTGGAAGAAGCCAGAAGAAACCGGCCATTCACCAGACAGGCAAAATGTTTCTAGAGAAGGCAAAAGAAATAGCCAAGACAAAGGAACACCGGTATGAACTGACACCGCCGAAGGTCACAGTGCCTGGGGTGCCGTGAACGGGGGCTGAGGATGCGGAGCAGGGCAGGGCTGGAGTATTGTGGCATTCAATTTGTGTTTCATTCTGAGTGCAAAGCAAAAATTCTTTTTACTAAAAAAAAAAAAGAGAGAGAGAGAAGACGACTCATTCTAATTTGCATGTTGAAAATGTCATTTGTCCATTGTGTGGAAAACGAACTAAAGTCAGGACGAAGCGGAAGACAAGAGGCCACTTTAATGCTTTCACAGCTGTCCGGGTGAGGACATGACACTGGCAGCACTGGCGCGCTGCCCGGGAATGAGGACGAGAGGGTGGGGGTGAGAAGAGCCCCAGAAGACTCGCTGGTGGATTCCTCGCATATGTCAGAGTGGGGGGAAGGAGAAGATTGCCGAGAAGATTGCCAAGGAGAGGGGGTGGTGAGGCACTCCCACCTGACCACTTGCTGGGGACAGGCATTCGGGGACAGAGTGAGGATTCGAGGGTAGAGGACTGAGGCTAAGGACTGAGGTCTGCAGGGGTAGGAAGGAAGCCAGACTGCCCTGCAGTGGGGACTAAGGTGTGGAGAAGGGGCCCAGGCTCGCCTGTGCATTTGTCAGCATTTCTCATCTCTGCCCCTCCTCTTTCATCCTCAGGCTGCTCCCCTGGAAGATCCCATAATCTGATTACAGGAGAACTCTCTGTGATGAAAATGATCTCTGCTCGTGCGGTGCCAGGGAGCAGCCAGCCACAGCAGACGCGTGGCCACTGTGCACTCCCAGAGACTGGTGCACGGAGGGGCTGAGCTTCCCGCTACCGCTTGTTTAAACCGAAATAGCCATGTGTGTCCGGAGAGCAGCTGCCTGGGAAGCACACAACTAGAACATTAGCAGGGCCTTCCAGCTCAGAGATGTGAGCAAACTGTGTGTCCGCTCGGATTGGTAAAGATGTGAGGATTGCTCGTTTCTGTTCCCTCTTGAGGTAGCAGGAGCAGACATGTGTGCAAAGGCCAGGGAGCAGGGGTCCCCTGGGGTCCTGAGGGTCAACCTGCCACAAATCAAGACTCTGCAGTATGGATTTGGAGGAAAAGTTCAAATGAAGGTCTGCCTGCCTCACAGCCAAACCATGTCTCTGCTGAACCCTGGTAATCAGCGGTGGGGCTGGAAGGACTACAGCTTGCTGACCAAACACACAGACATTGGGATCTGAGAATGTAAAAGTACTCTTACCATATTGTGTTTATTACGTTATGGCCCAAAATACGGAATAATAAAGAAGAGTGTTAATCTTCTAGTAAACGCCACATTTTTACAGAAAAATCACAGAAGATGTGAACTAGCTTTGAACTAGAAGGTCCGTGGAATCCTAAAACCTACCACCTTAGGGCCGAGTACTCTGCTTCCCATTACTCAGCCAGCAAACAGCAGAACTGTGACAAGAAGGTGGGTTTCCTCGTGTCCCGTGTGTCTAATCTTGGCGGATGGTAACACAGCCATGTTGTAGGACAAGATATAGAAGTGAAAGCGTTCACACGCAGACAGGCTAAAATACAAAAATTTTAGAAGCCTGAATGCCTGGATTTTGTTTCTGTCAAATTTCCCACATCACAAAGAGATTAAGGGCAGAAAGAAATAGGTGTCCTCTTTTTCCTGTGTTCATTATTAAGTGATCTGGCGCACATCAATTGAACATTTTTTTTCTGGTTCTTTCCCGTTGGCTTTTATAGAGCCTTTAAACCTGAATAATCTCTAATTGTGATGTTTGAAACCTGTTCCAAAAAATAAAAATAAAAAAATCTCTTCTAGGACAGGAAGAAATAAAGTGCCAATGCTGAGCCAGGAAGCTTATCACTGCAGTCCATAAGTTCATATTGGAACCACAACTTGATGAGGAGCCAAAGAAGAGATTTCAAAAGAACAGTGATGATTTTAACAAGTGGGCAATGCTCCTGATGTTTCAAGATAGCAATGCCTCAGCCACTAGCAGAGGCCATCTAGGTGGAGAACAACACACTGTCGTTTTCATGATACGGGATAATCTCTACTTATATGTGTTGTTTGAAAATTCTAGGAGGAAAAGGAAAGGCTCTAGCCTTGAAATTCTATAATTGGGTGTTCACAAATCTTTAATAGAATTCCTTACCAGCCAAACTCTTTCTCACCTTTATCGACCACAGATGTCTTCCCCTGTCTGGATTCCCTGGCAGTTGGAATCTGAGCCTGTGATGCCAAAATGACTTTGGCACAGTAGTGAGAACGCTGGAGGTGCCGTGTTCTCTACTCCACCAGCCGTTCTCTGGCCAGTGGAGGTATAAGTAGGAGTCAATGTATGCATTTAGCATCTAAAGACACCCAATGAACACATCAGGGCAGGCATATATGTTCCTAAATAGTAAGTGCTCTTCCAACTCAATCACACTCTTCCTTTGACAGTCTATTCCCATAGGACCATGAGATGGAGATGCGTGGAATTGCCTTTGCAGGAAGGGTGTGAGGGAAGTTGCCCTGTCACTGTAGCTCAAGGCTTCTCCCCATCCCAATTAATTGCCATCCCAGGCTATTTCTGAGTTTACCAAAATGTCTTCAGTTAATTTGAAGAGAAGCTTTCGTCTCCAGTACTAGCATCAGCATTTTTACTGCTCTGTCCCCCTGACATGCGTTAACTTCTGTAGGCGAGGCGTCATGCTGCTTATGTCTTTGTATCATTCACGGTACCTGCTTACTAGGAATTCACACACAGGGAGCACATGGCAGGCAGGCCTGGGAGCACCATTCTGCCAAGTGATTAAGAGCAGACTGATTCATGATCTTGAAAATGTTGCTGTGGAACCGTCCCCTCATGGAAGGGCTGTGGTGTTCTGGATGAACTTCAAGGGAGTAGTTACTTTCCAAATGCTTAAACTCTCCCTGCAATTTCATCTAATTCTTCCTGTCCTAAATAACAGGGTCAACACTGCCATCCCCTAGTAAGTAGTTTGTATATCTCAAGGTCAATGGAATATTTTATTATTTTTGAGTTGATAACTATTTTCTGGAATTATTAATATTCCTTAAGATAAAAATAATCATGGAAGCGTGAGAGCATGTATTCTCTGTTAAACTTTCGAATATCTATCAAGAAGCTGTGAACTGTGAGAAATAAGATGGTAAAAGAATCCTGTTTGGAAAAACTAAGTTAAACTGCAGAACTGTTGAGTCATTAGAAGAGTTCCAGAAACCAGAGAATTATGTTTTGCATGCCTGCTGTACCAATTCCTATAATGCACTAATTTTATCTTTTAAATGACTGTGTTAATTTTTCCTTTATTACAGTTGTTATGATATCACTTTCTATGTTAGGCATTCCTGCTCCTCGGGGAGAGGAAACACTTATCCCAGACTTGCCTGAATGTGATGCCCAACCTGTCCTCTGCCCCAAATACTGACCTCATAAAATCCATCGAGGAAACTGAGGCAGATACTCCACAGGGCCATGACAAAGTCCTAGTTGAGCTGTGACTTCCTGAGCAGAGAGATCATACCGGAATTCAGTCCCTGGGGTTATGATCCAAGTGACTGAATCAGGTAACAATCCAATGACTGAGTCATCCAGGCCACCATCTCTCCTTTCACTCCAAGGAAATTCTCCTGATGGAACTGGGAGTGAAACTGTCCTCTACATGGAATGATATCAAAGTATCCACAAAAGACTTTTGCTAAGAATCATTACTCTATTCTACGGATCCTCTGTCTCTGCTGAATTTTGCCTGGTTACCAAGGTAGACTACTGAACAGAGAAAAATAAACTACAAAATACAGGGTCTATAATGCCATGGGGTTAATTTCAGCACCAACGCCTTGCAACTTATTCTGCCCAGATGGAAATTTTAATAATTAAAATGAAAAATTACTATTTACCAATTAAAAACTATTGTACTTCAGACCCCCAAATCTAGCTCTGATTTATTCACTAATTTTATTATTTTTACTTTTATTTTTGCAGACAATGCACCCTGTAGAAATGACCCCCAGGAAGCCATAGCAGTGGAAGTGAGAGTATTTGATACCATCTGCAGAGTTTTCTGCTAATGTGAGAAAAATACATTCATATGAGACCATGCACATCTGAGAAACAGATTTATAGCACCATACAGGATTGTAAAAGATCAATGAACCACTTTGACCAATACAATCTATGGTACTCCAGTATAGAAAGAACTTCTATGATGGATCACCAGTGCTGCCAAGGATGCTCTCTTAAGAACGCAGTGGGCCCTGGGTCAGACTTTATCCCAATAGCATGGATCCCCTGAACCTGTGGCTGCCTGTAAGAAAGCATGGATGTAACAAATTACAACACACCCACACACAGTCAGCTCTATGCTACCTGTGAGGTTCTGCTTCCAACCTCCTATTACTGTAAGTTAGCTGGACAGTTCATAAGTCTTCCACTGCTTTAATATTTCCTATCATGACTTCCCTTTAAACAGCTGGCATTCTGAGCAAAAAAACAAATAGTGATTTTCCTTATGTGCAATTTTTCTCATAGAAATTTTTTTTTCATCTAAGCTAAGTTATTTAATCTGATCGTTACATCATCAGAAAGAAAGAATTTCCAAGCTTGAGGACTTGGTAGGGAAAATAGCGGGGAAAATAAACGACTCATACCTTCAGCTATATATTTCTAAAGTTACTCTTGGAAATATTTTGAACGCTCAAGAATATTAATTTCAAAAATATTCCAATGCCTTAAATGAACTATTACTCAATGTCTTATTGGCACTATTCTTGCTTTCTACTGTATGCATAGTTCAAGTGCATCACCTAAAACCCTGTGGAAAAGCGGAGATTTGAACTGAGGAAAGTGAAGGGAAGTGATTCTCTGTACTTCCCCAATCTCTCCTGAGAAATCTAAAGCAGAAGGGTCAGTCAGGGTCTATTCATGAATTAAGCAAATGAAATGGGGACACACAGAAAGCAACATTAATTAGAAAATTCTTTATGGACGAGATAACACTCAAGGGATAGAAGAAAGGAAACTGGTTAAGCCCAAAGGTTAAGGAATTATTTTCCAGATGGAAAGAAAATGGCATGCAAAATCATTTTAAAGCAAGACAATGGCTGAAATGCACACAAAGATGCGGATATTATGTTAACTTACAGACTTGGTTGATTAAGTGTAAGTGCCATCCAGTTATGTGATAATATAATCATAGGAACATCAGCTTTTATTTATCTAGTATTATATAAGTTGCAAAAGTGTTTTGGAATCTTAAGGTTTTAAGTTCTTGATGAATAACTCAGTGATGGGGCAAAGTCATCCTCATTATGCAAGCGAGGAAACTGAGGCTCAGAAGTGCTAATGTGTTATCTAGAGCTCTCTCGGTGAGAGAAATCAGTGATTCTGACCTCCTGTCCAGGGCTCTTCACTCACCACTCTGTGCATTATACAGAGGTAAGAACATCCTGCACGTGGGACGGAGGGAGGAGGGTGAGCAAACGGAGGGAGCAACACTTACAATCCAAATTACAGGGCTACTGAAACCACTCTTGTGTTCCACTGTATATTGGAGTTTCTTGGTAAAAAAATCTTAGGAAATCAAACTCCTCCATCTGTACTTGGGGAAAAAAATGCAGAATGTCATCCCATGTAACACTCCTTTTAGGCAACTCATTATTAGTTTTGAGATGGATAATGTAAAATTTTTAAAACAGCATAAAACCATCACTTTTTAAGGCAAAGTATATTATTTTGCATTATAATGATTTCATATGGCTTATAAGTCAAAATGACTTAATAAATTATAGACTAAAAAAGTCCTGCTCCTACTTTGATTTCTTTTGATCCCAATCTACACAACAACCTACCCTCACCTCCCATAGGTATAGTGTGTCCCTGTGAACATCACATGCGCACACACACACACTCTCAGAACACCCCACGAGTGCACACACACACTCAGAACATCCACACGTGCACACGCACACACACTCTCAGAACACCACACGTGTGCAAACACACACTCAGAACACCACACGTGTGCACACACACACTCAGAACATCCCACAAGTGCACACACACTCAGAACATCCCACGTGTGCACACACACTCAGAACATCCCACACGTGCACACACACTCTCAGAACATCCCACGTGTGCATGCACAAACTCAGAACATCCCACACGTGCACACACACACTC
>CAUYRH010074671.1:0-10451 GCA_963574655.1 Perodicticus potto
TTGACTGATATTAGCAAACATCCTCTGTTATCTTTTGGAGTATGATGTGTAAGCTGCCCTTTGGGTGGCCTTCATCTGCTGGTCAGTGTGCAGCACTCAGCTTCCCAATAAAGCGGGCTCTTTTCACAGACAAAAAAAAAATAAGTAAAAAAAATAAATACAGTTAGGTTTTGATTGAACTTTTTCCCTTTTTTTCATCTTTTTATATTTTAAAAGTATTCTTTCTGTTTTTTGGTTTTAGGAAGAAACAGATGAGTCACGAAGGCCTTCATCTACATCACGTGAACCAATATTACCCCTAAATAACATGAAGATGAAGCTAAAGGAGACTAATTTCAACAGACTTGCTAAAAGCATGAACTCCCGGGCATCCTCTCCATGTTCCCCCAGACATTTCTTCCAAGAGCCCCCAGCTCACTCAAACTTTGGCAATAGTTTCAAAATCCCTACAGGAAGCAAGCCTCCATTTGTAGTTAGACATGTGAGCCTAAAATTATTTTTTGGAGTACTTTGGAATGATAAGGGTATGGATAAGAGTGGAATAAAGGAAGGTTGGGCTATAAAAGTAAATGGGTTATATTAAATGAAGAGGGAATTCAAATTGGATGATAACTGTGATTAGATTATGTTTATTTACTAGAGTCACTGTCAGGAAATTCCTATAAAGATTTTCATACAGAGGACTTTCTCAGTAAATGGCAACAATACCTATTTATTTATTTATTTTTGGAGACACAGAGTCTTACTCTGTTGCTAAGGCTGGAATGTTGTGGCATCGGCCTGGCTCACAGCAACCTCAAACTCCTGGGCTCAAACAATCCTTCTGCCTCAGGCTCCTGAGTAGCTGGGACTACGGGTACCCACCATCACGCCAGCTAATTTTTCTATTTTTAGTAGAGGCAGGGTTTCACTCTGGCTGGTCTCAAACTCCTCAGCTCAAGTGATTCTCCCACGTTAGTCTCCCTGAGTGCTAGGATTCCCTATTTTGAATTTTGAAAATTATTAATATAGTGTGACATCTACACATGATAACTCACCATTATCTAGAAAAGTCAGTGAACTGACAAGGGTTGAAAACACATAATGAAGGTGAACATGTACTCTCTATCAATCCAAAAGTAAAACTTCTTCAGTTTTAAAGAAAACTACTTGAGTGTTCATAATGAGATTGGTGCTTTGTGGTCATACTTTGAAGAACAAAGTGTGTTTGTAGGAAGAAGCAATGATGTGCCATATTCTGACCCCTTAAAATCATCTTAGATTTAGCCCTCAGGAAGTAGTGGACAAATTTAATCATACTAGTTCACTACTATGAAAGTAATGAAAGATATGGACAAGTTCAAGAAAAAAATTACCTATTGGCTCACTAGCATAATGAAATCATTGTTTAATTTGATATATTTTCTCTTCCTTTTTCACATTTATAGGCTTTATTTTTCCCACAAAGTTGTAATTATACTGCATCTATAGATTAATTTCCCTATATATTCCCTATGTATTTCCCTGTATATTCCAGTTAACATTACATACAAGCATTTTTTGTATTATTTCATACTCTGTATCAATACCCTTTCATGTTATAATTGATGACTTATTCCTCCAAACATTTAACTATTGATAGAATCCTTAAATTGCTATTTTGACTTGAGGTCATTAATAGTGATATTTGTATATTAGACATAGCTGATGGAGTACAGTAAACCTCAAAGTCAAGGTGCTGTTAGAAAGACTGTATATGAAGAGTTGGTTTGTAGCTAGAACAGAGCTGTTGGTTCTACCTACAAACCACAGAATAGCTATCTATAGATACTCTCTATCTTCAGATACAAAATTACAGAATAGCTATTGTTTTCTTTGTGGCTTGGATAAAGGTATCTGGAAATAACAGATCCCCCCCCAATCTTTAAACATGGTTTCATAAAAATATTGTTGAAATCAGTTTATTTAATTTTATTGAAAAAACTGTGATTTATTTTATTCAATATAAATTTTTGCCCATGCATTCATTATTAATTAAATAACCTTACAATCTTGGCAGATTTCTTAAGGGATTAAAAATTCTTGATACTTATTTTACTTAACAAATTTGTATACGGCTTTTATTATATGCAAAGTCTTTGTTGTTGTTGTTGTTGTTGTTTTTGACTAGACTATGGAAAGGAAAGCCAAGCTTTTTTGTAAGTAATTTTACATATTTAGTTCATTTATTTAGCCAGGTATGTGATGTTTCCTTAAATAGAAGCATTAAAATTTAGGGGGTCTGATATTGTAAAGACTGTAAATTCAAGTCAATATATTTCTTGAAGTAGAATGAAAAGTAATATTGTAATCTGCCTTATTGAAATAAAAAGAACAGAAATAAACAAGGTAAAAAAAAATTCAGCAACTATATGTTGTAGATATTCTGGAAAACTCCCTAATTCAAATACTTTGACCTGTTTGCAGATCATGTTGCCCAATTTTTCTTTGGAAAATAAGGTCAATCACCTTAAATAAAATAAAATAGTTACCATTATTCTTTTTTCAAGAACATAGATAGTCATATCAAAAGAGAATATGAAAGATTGAAATTTCACTCTGTGGCAATCCCTGCTATAAGGATGGTGCCACCTTGGGATCACTGCTTTAAGGAATGTGAAACTCTGTCCTGTTTGTAAAGATTGTGAAATAAAGCTACACTGGCATTCCTTCTGTGCTTGAACCTTCCAGGGATGGGGATCCTGTGGTTTTGGGGCTGCATATGGCCTTCTGCAGCCATTTGATTGAATCCAAATTTGGATTTGGTCTAGGGTTGCACTCAGGGATCTGGAAGGCCACAAGTGTCCTTGTGGCTTCAGGTGTCCAGCCATGAGGGAGGGTATTACAAGCTATGGTGGATTTCAGTCTTATTTCTTTCCTTTACTTTCAGGTGGACAGTGCAAAGCCCTTTGGTGAGAACATTTCAGATTCTTATTTGCGGAAGTCTAGAAGAAAATCTAAGTTTTCAAGCTTTCCGTTTCCATTGAGAAGAGGTACTTGAGTTTCTTGTTAACGCTGTCTATTTCCCTATGGGAACAAATATGTCCTATTTATCATCTTTCATTCTGAGTAATCACAAGTTACTCTGGAAACTGTGGGCCTAATTTTCAAACACTCTCTGGCTATGGAATTTCCAGAGAGGTGTTGTCATGAGGCAGAGCCAGCTGAGAAGTGGTCCATTTGTGATTTCCCTTAGCTGTTGGAGGAGACTGTTCTGAGCAGTACTGCTAATCAATGTGTTGTGGTGGTTGTTGGTCCTTTGTTGGTTTGGAAAAGCAGAGAGCAGCTTATCCTTGTGTGAACTCCTTGCAAAGGCACCATTAATAGCTAACAAAGAAAACTTTCCATTTTTCTGGATGGGAAAGAACAGGATTGATGATGATCAGAGGACATAATATTGGCTTGACAAAATTCCTTGTCAGTGAGGAATGGAGCCAACTCTAAAGCTGTTAGGTTAAGCCAGGGGATCTCAAACTTCTAGATTTCAGGACTCTTTTGCCTTCTTTAATATAATTGAGGACCCCAAGGAACTTTTGTTGCTGTGGATAATATTTTTCAATATTTAGTGTGTTGGAAATTAAAACTGAGAAATTTTTGAAATGTAAGAATATACTAGCATACATTTAGCCATCCAGAATGGCTGACATCATGACATGTTATGGTAACTTTTAGAAAACTCCTTTGTAAAGTTGTTTGAGAATGAGAGTGAAAAGGGCATATCATGTCTTGGTATTATTATGAAAACAGTTTTGACCTTGCAGATCTTCTGAAAGGTTTTAGGGACCTCTGGCAAGATCACTGGGCCACACATTGAAAGTCACTGGGTTAAGGAATCCCTTAGAGGCTTTTACCTTAATAATTGAAATACATGAATCATGACAGTAGTGAAGGTCATGGCAGTGAAGGCCAATCATTTCTGAATTTCATCAAAATTCTTAAGCTAGAAGAGATGGCAATCGCCTACTCTTTTGTCTCCTGGTAGAATAGGATTTGTACTGTCCCTGACATAAGAGTTCCTTATTTTAGGATTTAAGGTTTATACTTTTAGGGGATACAAAATCTCTTATGGTGACTCAAGTCAGTGTTCTTAGGTTGTGGTGACTGTCTGATAGCAGTGGACCAAGGACAAAGTACCAGGTCTGAAGCAGAAAGTGCTTCATCACCTCTGACATTTAATTTAAGTTCTTTGAATTGAAAATCCAGCCTAGAACAGCAGTTCTGACTTCGCCATTATGGTGAAATTGAGCAGCAGCAAATGTCCTTTTCCAGGGAGGACAAGTTGGGCTTAATGTTGGTTCTATTATAATGGGACTCATACATCACACTGGTCTGGCCTTTGTCTTTTCTTAATCCTGGCAGGTGGAGAACTAAGGTTCCCGAGAGGTTACAGTGTGTGTAGAGGTCACACATCAAGTCTTTGGCATCCCTACATTTAGAGAAGACGTTCAGACCTCTGAGCTCAGATCCTGGAATCCCTGTAGCTTTCAAGCCAGACCTTTGTTTAGGTCACCTATCAGCTCATTCATCCAGGCCTAAGGTAGAATACAGCAGTGCTTCTCAAACTTGAATGTGCATTTGAATCACCTGGGGATCTTGTTAAATTGCAGATTCTGATTCAGTAAGACTGGGGTGGGATCTGGGATCCTCCTTTTCTAACAAGCGTCCAGGTGATACCGATGCTGCTGGTCCGTAGACTGTACTTTGAGAAGTGAGGGAAAGAAGGCAAGTCTCCATGGAAAGGAGTGTTCAAAACCAGTAGCCAGGAGGTTACTAGGCTACAGGGCAGGTTTGTGGCTCTGCTTGCTAAGGGCTTTAGTATTGCTGGCTACCTACTGAGCTGGGGCAAGAGGGCACTCACATATGTGTATGCCCAAAGGATATGAAAATGACTAGGCCTAAAAAGCCCTTTTTTATATGCATATATAGTGTCCTTCTTACTTGAAGTCATGGGAGAAAAGTCCTTTGTAACTGTTCAAACTCCAGTCGTCCTGGGGGAAACCATCATAGCCTTAGCATTGCCTTATAAGACTCATTTCAAAAGCATTTTTTTTTCCAACCTGGAAAAACCCAATCTAGTCTATGTTTTCTCTGTGTGTATTTATTACTTAATTTCCTAGTCATCCTTACCGTTCTCTGGCATTAGGTCAATTTACTTACCATGATTCCCTAGGATAATCATAAGGATTTTTGTTTTTGTTCCAAGCTTTTATGTATTCGTTGTATCAATTTAGTTTTATGTCAACTTTGGACAAATGTACTCAAGAGATCCTGTATAAGTAGAATTCCATGAAAACCAAGGAGAGTGGCAGAAAGGCAGAGTTTATAAATTTAATTTAGACACCCCCCTTGCTTTTTTTTTTAGGCTCTAGGCACCTGGGAAAATATGAGTTGTTAGGCTTCTTGAGGGTTATTGAACTTACTGATTCACATTTTAGACTTGCTTTTACCCTTCCCCTTTCCACATGTGCTGTTATTAAAAATATGACTTCATTGTTGACCTCAAAAGGACAGAAAACCTCACAGATAGGAATTGTTGTGACTCAAGGGAGACTTAAAAGTTGATAGTATAATTTACAAGGGAGCATGTAAGTTCTTTAATAATTTATTCATTGTCTAAAATTTTTGTACTGCTGTGGAATACATGAACAGCAGTTTTAGGGCTAACTGGTAATAATGAGTCCTTGAAACACCTATTCTTCTTTCTTCTAGCTTCTTCTCTTGACAGCCTTGCAGCTAACGTAAAGGTAATTTTAGAAGTAGAATTTGTAAAATGATTTCCAGCTATCTTATGTCAGTTATTGTGCTTTCTCCAATGAGTGGTGGAAAGTCTATTTCTAGGTATTGCTGTTTATGTGGAATTTCTATAGAGTAACTAGCATTTATGTAAAAAGGTACTCGGGTTTCACTGTATACTTTGTTTTGGGGGCAGTTTGTGTCCCTCATGTAAGCTCTTTTAATTTGTAGGAGTAATCACCAAGAAGAGTGTATCTAGGCCTAATAACTGTCCATAGTGATTTCTCTAATCAAATGCCTTTGTACATAAAGGTGGTAAATCCCTTTTTCTTGAAGTTTAATTGGTTGTCAAAGAGAAGCTCAAACTTCCATGTCTGCAAAGAAAATTGAGTATGTTATGCTACTTATGCCATAGTGTTTAAAGATTTTCGTTTAAAAATTCTATTTTTCCTAGACCAAATAATTCCTAGTTCTCAGAAATCAAGTAAACTCAGGGCATGAGTTTACTTTGGCCTATTAATATATGCCAAACATATGGACTTCTGGTTATTTTTCCTGACCTTGACTCCTGAGCATTTTGTCACTAGTCTTCCATACTCCAGCCCCTCTTGTATTTATTTGCAGGGGGTCCCTGGAGTTGATAGTCTTATCTTTTTACCCCCAGTTCTCTTCTTTGTTCCCCCACCCCTAGCTCTAAACTCTGCAAATAAAAAACAAGTACAGCTAAAGAATAATGTTCCTTGTCACCCAGGTTATAAAAGAGCCAGATGAACGAATTGTTTTAAGGAATCCATCACCATCACCTTTAGATTCAAGTCAGTTTGGAAAGCTCTCACCCAGTAACCAAGGGGAAGTCAGTTTCCACCGGGAAACTTCATTTGCCACCTCCCGGCATTCCAGATCTCCCAGCCCTCCAGATCAGCTGCTTCTCCAAGAAAGGTCAGTAGCAAGTACCCAGAAGGGCGCATTGTGGCCTGGCAGAAGTAAAACCTGGTCATTTATTTCCTCAGTTTGCTTTCTTAGGAATATTTAGCTGGTGGCACAATTTTTGTGTGTGGGTTTGTTGGTTTGTTTTTGTGACAAGGTCTCGCTCTGTGTGGGGGCATCATCTGACTCATTGCAGCCTAAAACTCCTGGGCTCAAGGAGTTTAAAGCTTTTCTCTTGCCTTTGGAAAGCATATCAGGATGCTTGTTATAAATAAGATAGCCAACTTTGGCACAGATACTATTTATCTGCCCATTTTTTTGTGTCATAAATTTAAAAACTAAAGCTTTTTATTTCACCAATATAAAAGTTTTCACTATAGAAAGTTTGGAAATTACAGAAAGGGGTAGAAAAAGCCACCCATGGTCCTACCCCCCCAAATATAAATGTTGTTAATATGTAGGTTTATTTTCTTTGTGTCTTTTTCTAAACTTAGTTTCTTGACTTGTTTACATTATTGTGACAAATAATAAATATACATTTGCATATGTCTGGAGGCAGGACCAGACAGTGAGAGCAGAAAACTTTATTTGCCTATACTCTCTAATTAATAACCATCCAGTTTACCTGAGTTTTGCCAGTTGTAACCCTGAAAGGCCTACAGTGTGGGCTGAGTCTCAGGCAAACCAGGACAATTGGTTACCTTAACTCCAGAAAGTGGCACTGATAATAATATACCAGATTTAGGACAGTCAATTTGAATCAAGTATATACCAACCTGCTTTTTTGTCACTGTTATTTGTGGTTAAATAAGAAATTTCTGTGCTAAAATAACACGGGTGCTTACAAAGGGACTCACAGAAGGGAAAGTGACCCTGGATTCAAGACTTCCAGAGAACTGCTTTTAAAGAGAGTTTAAAGTCAGCTGGTAGTGGTCACGCGACATGGGCTCTAGTATTCATTTGTCCCTAAGTGCTGTGTGATCTCACACAAATACTTCATCTCTCATTCCTCAGTTTCCTAATCTTTGAAATGAGTGTGATGATCAAAGATCCATCCTCTTACAACCACAAAGTACTTCTCTGATGCCAAAAGTGAGGAAGGCCAATGGATTTTGTCCATGTGCTTTGTTTATACAGATGAGTTGTATATCCTCAACTCATTATAATCAGTGCAGCAAGCTTTCCTGAGAGACTGAGTTGAGTGTACAGTTATTGGCGAGTATCATGTGCAATGTACATGATCACAGCATGTCTTTGCATTCCAGTGGCTCACACACTAGATGTGAAGACAGGCCTACTTCCGTGTCAGTAAATATGCAATAGGTTGTGTTATGTACTTAGCAGATATGCAATCCCAATGTGGAGGAAAAAGAGAGCAGTAAGAGATTAATTCTATCAGGATGGAGATCTGGAAAGGCTTTGTTTCTCTTTCAATAATTTTGTAGGATGGTTATGCATTCAGTCAGCCACCCTTTCCTGAGCAACTTTATGCAACAGTCTAGAGCTTCTCAACTCTGGCCAACATAAGCATTGCCTCATGTTTACTGAGTGGAATCAATTGAGAATGGAATCAAGTGTGTGTGTGTGTGTGTGTGTGAGAAATACAGAATATTTGTAGTTACAAGAATGTGTCAGAAACAGGATTGATACTATCATGGAAAGGCTAACATTGAAGACATTTTTCCTGATTTATGAAAACTTGCAGCCTACCAGAGAATGTTAAAAAGAAAAAGTACATGTAGAACTTTCTACAAGGCAGTACTTTGTGAACAGTGCAGACCCAATGCTACTGGAGCATAAAGAAGGAGGATGGTACTTCTGCAATGTTTTTTAGAGGAGATGCCCTTTTCACATGGCCCTGAGGGGAGGGGATTGGTTCACGACAGAATCATAGGGATTTAGGGTGGGAAGTAGGAGGCAGGGCACTGCAGCGCTCCAGCAGTTAGATGAGTTCGGGAGAATAGTGGGTGCTGGGGCTTAAGGGTTTGAGAGAGATGTGGAAGCCAACCAAGCTAAAGAATATGGGCTTGGAAGGGAGTAGGGAGCTTTGCGACTTAGTCAAAGGAGTTGGCACAAGTGACTTTAGGAAGAGGAGTCTGACTGCAGAACAGAGTTTTAGTCATCTCTGATGAGACAGCAAATTCCATGTGCCCAGTGTCACCCTGAACTGTTAACTTTGGACCCAGTTGAACTAGGAGTCTGTAAAAAAGGCTATGATTAACAGTGACACAGAGTAGCACAGCCCCAGAAATGCCATCCACTTTGCCCGTGGCTGTCCTTGTTTTCGTACTCAAAGTCCTGCATCCTGGGAAACCCTTGTGTTCCAAGTAAACCAAGATGATCACTCACCTTAATTCCAAAAAAGTGGCCCATAAGCTTAAGATAGCAGTTTTGAATGAAGGATATGTACTTCATATCCGTAGGGAAGAATCCATTCCCCCATTGACTTGAGTGATCACAAAGGTGCTCCAGAGAGCTGAAGGCCACCACACTCACTGTTCTTTTCACTTCAGTGCCATCAGGACCAGTCTCTGTGCCTGTACCAGGAGGGTACATGAATTTTCCCTCTTGAGTTTTTCCTTGCTTAATACTTAATACTAAAGTCAGTAAAGGGATGAGTTGGGAGACAAATTTTGGAAACAAATTTTTCAGCCCAAGATTTTTTAGAAGAAGTGGAAATCTCTTTAACTATCAGGGTGAAAAATAGGAGTCCCAAAGGAGGAAGGAACCCTGTCAAGCCTGTTCCCTAGGTCCAGCATCTGGGTGGTGTCACAGTCCTTCAACACACATGTGTCCTTTTCACACTACATGAGGGGAAGATGGTCCGGCAGAGAAAGGTCTAACGAAGGTGCAGCACTGCTTCTGTCTGTTGACCCCTCATCCTCAGAGACCTTCAAATGTAGGACAGATTGATGTAGCAGCAAGCGTAACAAGTGTTAGAATCACTTTGGTACTAGTTATGCAAGACCTGTGAAAAAGCATTTACAATGTCCAGCTTGTGGCTATTTGCTAGCTTTATTTATAGCTTCAAAATATTTCTATTTCTTTTTCTTAAAAATTCTTTAGGAAGTATAGAAATGATGTACATGGACTTTTCTTAAACATTCAAAGTGCTTCAGGCAGTGCTTTCCTCTGCTTGAGGTGTTTTCCCAGGTTGGTAATGGATTTGTGTAGGCCCATTCACACTTTTCTTTTTGTCTCCCTGGAAATGAGTGGGATAGACCTGCCACAGAGAGAGGTGATGAGGGTCCCAGACTCAGTCTGGAACCAAGCAGAGGGGCACAGAAGCAACTGGATTTTCACACATTTCTATCATTTCCAGTGTTTATATACATTAACTGCTGACAATGATTTCATCCAAATGGCTAAAATTCTTTTTTTTTTTTTTTTTTTTTTTTTTTTTGTTGAATCATAGCTGAGTACATTAGTGCAATCAAGGGGTACAATGTGCTGGTTACATATACAATGTGAAACATTTTCATCAAATTGTTTAATATAGCCTTCATGGCAATTTGTTAGTTATTGTATGAAGACATTTGTATTTTATATTTAGTAAGTTTCCCCTGTACACTTCTAAGATGCACCATAGGTGTGGCTCCACCAATTACCCTCCCTCCCCCATCTTACCCCCTCCCCTCCCCTCCCTTGCCTCTTTCCCCATATTCTTATGCTATAATTGGGTTATAGCCTTCATATGAAAGCTATAAATTAGCTTCATAGTAGGGCTGAGTACATTGGATACTTTTTCTTCCATTCTTGAGATACTTTGCTAA
>CAUYRH010074673.1:0-24538 GCA_963574655.1 Perodicticus potto
TAATCCTCTCTGGAGGCACCCTGAGACTTTGCACCAATTGTATTTCAGTCTTGCTAGCACAGTCAAATCCTGTCCCAATGGCAGCCAGGGTCTTCACAATGGCTCTACTGTCATTACATTTGACTGCATAAAAGGGAGTGACAAGAGGAAGAGCTTTTAGCCATCTTGGTGTTTCTTTAGAACATCTCTGAAGTCTGCTACATAGAAGGCATCCTTATCATCAGAAGAGGAAACTTCATTGATTTTTGGTCCAGAATGTCCTTGGCAGTAAAACCTTCATCAAGTGAGTGGCAGTCAAACTCTTCATTACTAATGTTTTTCATGGTTTCTTGATGTTTCTTTGAAAAACTAAGAGAAGGAATTTAAAGAAATACTTCCAGCTTCTCACAAAGGCAATTCTCCAGGAATTCTGAATCCCACTGCGTGTGTCATCCAAGCAACAGTGGAAACGTACTTAGAGCATCCGGGCCAGCCCCATGGAGAAGCCAGAAAGCCGCCGCCGACACAGAGCCAGAGCCAGAGCCGGAGCCCCAGGAGCTCAGCCGCCCCTGCCGCACCCCTCAGCGCCTGGCTCCCACCTGCGGGAGACGCCGGCCTGAGGTGGCGTTGGAGCAGCTGGCAGAAGGGCGGCCAGGCAGCCAGCGACTTCAGGGAGTGCCCTCCACATTTTCAATGTCAATAGAAAATGGGTTATGGAAAAGCTGTATGTCCTTTTCATGGAGATGAAGTTCTTTAAATCTAAATTGGAACTCATTTTGCAACTTTTCCAGTGAATCCACACATTTTGTTTGGGAATGCAACCAATGGTTTTTCTGCTAACAGATTTTGCGGCCCTGGAGTGAGTCCGCTGCTAAACAGGACAGGCAGCAGAGGCAAAAACACTTGGTGGGCCGGATAAATGTCCTTGGCGGGCTGCATGTGGCCCGCGGACCGTAGTTTGAGGACCCCTGCTCTAGAGGAGTATTTTTCAACATTTTTTATTTCATGACACACTTGAACCTATAAACTTCTGCCGCACACTTAAATTATGTTGATTAAAGAAAGAATATAAAGAATATATTTATTGTACTTTGAACTTCTTTTAAAAATAATTTGATTAATGATCTTTAAAAATTTTGGTGGCACACCTAAGATCCTCTCATGACACACTGATTGAAAATTACTACTCTAGAGACTGTCCACATTCCTTGTCTGTTCTTCATTCATTTTCAAAGCCAGCCATATTGGATTTGGTTACTTAGCATGAAATGCCCTGTTTCCCTCAGTACATTAAATTTGACAGCTGATATGTGTGTATACCTGACATTTCGCTTTTTTTTTTTATTGTGGAGTTATATCCTTGTTTTTTCTAATGTATGTTTTGGCTTGTGATTATCCTTCAAAAATGTTTTTAGAGCAATTTTTGTGAAACCTTATTTAAGTAAAAAATTCATGTTATTTTAAAATGTGAGTCCCATTGTAGAACCGCTATAGCACAGACAGCTCAAAATATCGAGGAAATGTTTGGGAAGGATATGGCTAATGAACGCACAGTATGTCAGTGATTTGAGAAGTTCCCTGATGGTGGTTTTAATCTTGAAACTGAGCCATGTAGGTGACCTGAGACCAAGATGGATACTAATGAGCTGGAAGCCTTAGTGGACACAAATCCTTGTCAACCTACATGTTAATCAGCTACACAGTTTGGTGTTACTATTCCCACAATATTGGATCATTTAAAACAAACTGGCAAGGTAAATAAGCTGGATAGATCGGTTCTGCATGAAATAAATGAGTATCAGAAGAGAAATTGCCATTCTTTGCTGTCATGATATAAAGGCAAATCATTTCTACACTGTCTTGTTATGGGTGATGAAAAATAGATTACTTTCGACAATCACAAGCATTCAGCACAGTGGGTGGATAAAGATGAAGTACTGCAATGCAGTCTAATTGTAAATATAGAGGCTAGGTGCAGTAGCTCACGCCTGTAATCCTAGCACTCTGGGAGGTCGAGGTGGGAAGATCACCTGTGCTCAGGAATTTGAGATGGAGTGAGATCCATCTCTACTCAAAACAGAAAAATTAGCTGTGCAGTGTGATGGGTGCCTATAGTCTCATCTGGTTGGGAGGCTGAGGCAGAAGGATCGCTTGAACCCAGGAGTGTGAAGTGGCTGTGGGCTGGGCTGACACCACGGCACTCTAGTCTGGGTGACAGACTGAGACTCAAAATGCAAAAAAAACAAAAATATTTATCCAAAAAGGTAATGGCATCTGTTTGGTGGTCCAGCATTGATTTTATCCAATACAGCTTTGTGAAACCTGGTCAGTCGATTATGGTAGATTCCTACTGCGACTAAAGGGGCACAATGATGAAGATGTTTGCACCTGAGTAGCTGAGAGTGAGACAGGCCAATCCTCTTGCCAGACAATATTGGACCACTTGTCCCTCAAACAATACTGCTCAAACTACAGAAGCCGGCTTATACCTGTAATCCTAATACTCTGGAAGGCTGAGGCAGGTAGATAGCTTGATCAGGAGTTTGAGACCAGCCTAAGCAAAAATGACACCCTGTCTCTGCTAAAACAGTAGAAAACACTGGCTGGGCATTGTGGTGCCTGTAGTCCCAGCTACTTGGGAGGCTGAGGCAAGACGATTGCTCAAGCCCAAGAGTTTGAAGTTGTTTTGAGCTATGCTGCCACAGAACTCTACCCAGGGCAACAGAATGAGACTCTGTTTCAGCAAAAATAAAATGTCATCCACCATATTTACCAGGCCTTGTGTTAACTGATTATCACTTCTTCCAGACTTTGAATCACTTCTTGAAAGAAAATATATTCAATTCTCAACAAGCTGTAGGAAACGCCTTTTGTGATTTCATCGCCACTTGCTCTCCAGGCTAATTCACTTCTGGCATACACAAGCTACTGTTAAGGTGCAAAACTGTTTCTATAGTTTGGGCACATACTTTGATGAATTGTACTGTTTCTTATTTGAGATATCATAAACTAAACTTTTGATTTGAATTTGGACATTGCATACTTAATGACCTAAATATTTCTCTGGCACTCTTCCTGTGACACCATCTCTCTGATTGACTAGCAAGGGAAAGGTCCTCTGCTTTTAATGACCCCTGTTATTCTATTGGGCTCACTTGAATAATCCTCTAAGATAAGAAATCAGCCACTTTGGGGAAAGCATTATTATCTTTTTTATTTTGGATTAATATGAGGGTACAAATGATTGGGTTAATTTGTTTGTGTTTCTAAGGTAAAGTTCAAGTTGTACTTGAGCCCCTCATCTGGGGGCGTGCTGAATACTCTTACACTGCACACATTAGGTGAGAGCTGACCAATTTTTCTCCTTCCTCCCCACCTCCCCCCCAGGTGAATATACTTGTGTTTTTCTCTGGTGTGTATGTACAGTTGTTTTTCTATTGGTTTGCTATTAGTAATTAGTAATGAGTATATTTGATACTTGCTTTTCCATTCTTGTGATACTTTATTAAGAAGAATGTCCTTCAACTCCATCCAGGTGAATACAAAAGATGTAAAGTCTCCATCTTTTTATGGCTGAATAGTGTTCCAGGATGTACATATATCACAGTTTATTGATCCATTCATGGATTGATGGGCACTTGGGTTGCATCCACATCTTAGCAATTGTGAATTGAACTGCAATAAATATTTTAGTGCAATTGTACTTATGATAAAATGGTTTTTCTTTTTTCCTTCATGGTAGTTACCAAGTAATGGGATTGTGGGATCAAATAGAAGTTCTACCTTTCGGTCTTTGAGGATTCTCCATCCTTCTTTTCATAGAGGCTGTAATAGTTTGCAATCCCACCAGCCGTGTAAAAGTGTTTCCTTCTTTCCACATCCACGCCAGCATCAGCAGCTTTGGAATTTTGTGGTGTGGGCTATTCTCACTTGGGTTAGGTGATATCTCAGAGTGGCTTTGATTTGCATTTCTCTGATGATTAAGGACATTGAGCATTTTTTCATGTATGTGTTGGCAATTTGTCTGTCTTCAGAGAAGCTTCTGTTCAAGTCCCTTGCCCAATTATTAATGGAATTGTTTGCTCTTCTCATATTAATTTGAGTTATCTTTAGATTCTAGTTATCAGTCTTTTGTCCAATTTATAGCATGAAAAAATCTTCTCCCATTCTGAAGGTTGTCTGTTTGCTTTAGTTGTACCCTTAGCTGTGCTGGGGAAAGTATTATTATACTTATCGTGGTCCCTATTCAAATAGTAAGTTGATTTCAATGTACTTCCTCCACAATTCTGTTGCTGTAAACTCTCTCTCTGTAGTCCTTGCAGAGTCTATCACTCAGGTTTTGCTTTAGTCCCTAGAAGATATCTCATATGTGACTTTGAACACTTATGTGATTACTTCAGCTCTGCTACTTACCTTACTTCTGCCAAACAGCAAGAGTAATTTTCTTAGTTTCCATGCAAACTGACTTCTGTTGGGCCCACAACATCAGGTTTCTGAAATGCCTAGACAGGACTGAATCCCAGTAAGGGTACATGTCTGCTCACATGGAGTCCTGATGACACAGGGAAAATGTCATTGACTATGAAATTGGCTACTAGTAAACTATTGTAGGAACATATACAGACAGGAAATAGTTCACCTTCAAGGCAGAGAAGGCCTAATAGGACTTCAGGCAAAAATATTAAACTCTTGAGCTTTATGGATTCAAAAGCTTTTCCACATGAACTGCATATAAATCTCAAGTTTTCTGTGTTGTGGCCAGCCATATACACCAGTGTAGACAGTGACCTGCTCTGTAGGATGATTTTGAAAGAAATGGAAAGGTCTTGGACGTATGGTAAACTATGAGGCTTAGGTACCAGGAGTGTATTTTGGAAAACTGCCCAGGTACTTGTGATACGCATTCCTGATTAAGAAAAAAATAGATTAGATGTTAAGATTCATCCATAAATTACGGTGCTAATGGAATAGAACTCATAAGTTGAAGAGGACTTTGGAACATCCCCCTTGGTCTAAAATGTGGCCTCTGTGAGAGAAGCCAGGTCTGTGTCAGAATTAAAAAGGAAGGGTCTGTGTAAGATCAGGAGCTTTGTGCCCATGGGATATATAGTACTAAAAACAAATTTGTTCTGTGGTTTTATGGAACAGATATTAGACTGGAAGTAGAAATCCTGCAGTCCAATTTCTTGTGTCCTCGGCCTAGTTACTTTACCTACTTGGGCCTCATTAGTAAGACAGGGTATCTGAGCCACATCATGATGACTGCAATGGTTAAACAGGGTATCTGAGACACATCGTGATTACTGCAGTGGTTAAACAAGGTATCTGAGCCATATCGTGATTACTGTAGTGGTTAATTTTATGAGTCAGCTTGACATGGCACAGGATGCCCAGATTTTTGGCTAAAGATTATTTTTGTGTGTGTCTGTGAGGGAGTTTCTGGATGAGATTAACATCTGAATCTGTATACTGGGTAAAACGATTGCTCTACCCAGTGTGGGTGGGCCTTATCTAACTATTGAAAGCCTGTATATAGAATAAAACACTGCACCTTAGAAGGGTACAGGCGAACCTTGCTAAATGCAGAATACAAATGTCTTCATATAATAATGGAGAAATTGCCAGGAAGGCTATGTTAATCAGTTTGATGAAAATAGTTAAGACTGTATATGAAACCAGCACATTGCACCCCTTGATTGCACTATTGTACACAGCTATGATTTAATGATAAAGATAATAAAAAAAAAAGAAGAAGAAGGACTTGGAAACCCATTCTCACTAATTGAAGTACCTGGAGGCAGGTAAGAAGGGAAAAAGTAGGTTCTGTGCACACTTACATTTTTATACATCTTCCCATTGTTACAGGTCGCCTCACCCAGCATTAAAGCTACCAAGCTAAATAAAAATTCTTCCAGTCCAAAAAGAAATATTAAATTATAGGACCATTTTAGACAAAGAGTTGCTAGGGAAAGAAGGACAACTGAAATAATGGGGGTGTGTTTGTGGTTCCAGTTAACTTGCAGCGAACTGAAATAAGACAACAAAAAGCCCCCAGACCAGTCCAGTGTTTGCCTCAACTATTGCGAAGCCTGTTTGAACAAACACAGGAGATTATTTGAACCTGACATTCATGGGTTATAAAAATCACAAGCCCGTGACCCTTTTCATAGACAGTGTGGTCTACGAGATGTCCACTTCCTGTAACACAACAAGGAAAACTATGCTGTGTGTTTAGAGTTGAAAGAGCGCTGTGGGGACAGAGCTGCCAGAAAGGCCTTCTCTTACCTATTAACTCTGTGTCTACATCAACGTTTCTGGGATTTCTGAACCACAAGGAAGCAGAACATAAAAATAACTTGGCTTTAGCCAGCAAAGTTTCTGCGGCCAAATAGCCATCAGTTTCTCAATTTACTGATACAGTTTCTGTTTTGTGCTAGGCCACCTGAGTGCAAGGCCTGGACAATAAATAAGCTGCAGAGGCCTTGGCTGTTGGCAGTAGATGTGTTTGATGCCATTGATGAAAAAAAGAAAAAATGCTTCATTACAATTGAATCCATTTTATGGTATTTAATGTTCTGTGGGTTTCCATGAAAGCAGCAGGGGGACCTAGAATTAGTAATGAATGTTAATATTCATTTAACATTTAAGTGAGAAAGAAATGCCACTTTTTATACCAGCATAGACCTATTTTAGGCAAAAAAAGATACAATACACATAGAGCAATTACAAATATAAATTCAGTATATCTGAATTTCAGTGTGTTTTAATGTTCTGTCTCAATAGCCAATTGTTAGAAATGTATCAAGGCATCATCCTTTTTCTCATAATGAAAGAGGCAATAACATCTGAATAGAATTTAATTATACCACCAAGTATTTGGAATTCACACAAAAATAAGTGTCTATTGAGAGAGATCTGGTCCTCGAAACACTGAAAGTAAAAGTTTTAAGAATATCTTTTGAAGAAAATCCAAATGAAGTTCCTTTTAATGTTCTTCTACTTAAATTCCTAGGTTTACATGAAAATCTATAAACACATGAGACTATTAAGAAGGAAGAAGGCTATGGGAAATTTATTTGAATTAGATTTTTACTGACAAGTTATTCAACAAATTGAGCCAGCCAAGTTGCCAGTTTGCTTCAATTTTTTTTTTCCAGAGTTTGTCTGCTAAGGCTGTTGGCAGGAATGATAAATAGATTCCCTCATAGAGGCTGTCCAAAAGCTCTGTACTGAGAAGGACTTTGAGGTCATGTCTGAGCTCAGGCTCAGCAGGAAGGAGTGCTGCCATTGACTAGTGATGTCTGCCTGGGAGGGAGAGTGGCTTCTTTGTACCCTGCCTTTGCTATTCCTATGGTGGAAGGTATAGCTGTGGAAACACCTTTCCTATCATTCTGCTCAGCTGCCAGTTCATTAAAAAGAGATCATTTCACAAGTTACTGATTGCAGTCAGACTGCTGTACTCAGAACAGCACAGGAGACATTATTTCCTAAGCTCACTTCTCTCTCTGCTCCTCCAACCCTCTCTTCCTCACATTTGGTACTTATGCTTTCTCTTTATTATCCCACTTCTAAAGATACGTCAACCCCTTCCTCCTACCTCCAACACAAATTATTCTTTCTCCAGCATGTGAAAATTTCTCTGCTATGTTTAAACTATGGAATGATAGAAATTCTGCAAAAGCAAAGATCTGCACAAAAACAAAATGTCTCATTTATCATCAAAGGGAAGGCTGTATGTTCTCTCCTCAAATTATTCAGAACTAATTTTTTTGGACTTAATTAATGCGAACCCTGCCCTTTAGCTCACTGCCATCTGCCATGAGTCACCTCCCAGGCAGAAAGGTCACGATGCTGAGTATCACAAAGGCACCCAGGGACAGGCTGGATCCAGGCTTCCCCTCCTCGATGTCATTCACCTCTCCTGCACCAACACCAGCCAGCATCAGCTCTCATTGTCAATGCCAGACAGTCGAGTATCATCAATTAGAGATGGCAAAAGCTCAACAACTTCTGAGCTTGGCTTCACATGAGAAGTATCCAGATCCTTGTGCCCATCTGGCAAAAAAATTATTAAATCCATACAAAGCACACCTTTTTCAACTGAAATAGTTATCTATTAATGTATCAATTATCACCAATTCCACAGGGTTCAAACTACTGAGTTTGAACAAAGTTGCACTAGAGTTTGCATTGGTATTGCTTTTTGCTTAACTAGGACTTGAACTATGTGGTCAAAATCTGAGACATGTAAACCTACACCAAGATAACCAAATATCTCAGAAACATCTCAAACTGTGTCAATGTCCTTATGAAAGGAAATGTAATTCCAGCTCACATATTTCTCCTCTTTTATTGAGTGTTGGCATCCATTTATTGAAGACCTATATCAAGTTCTGTCATGGAAGTCCAGTGAAACCCATATTCTGGTGGAAAAAACACACACTTGCAATGAGGGCCATAGGTTTATAAGTAACATATAAAAGATACTCTAGCTAGACTGGAGGAGGCTGCGAAGATGCTGGGAGGAGACTGCATCTTGGATGTGTAAGAAAGACAAACTGAAGTCCAAGTGTTGGTGGAGCAAGGAAAGGTGGTGATGACAGGATCAGCTCCTAGGTAGTCCTGGTTCCAAAAAAAGTTTGGTATGTGTATAAAAATTATCCATTCACAGCACCTCTGGCACATTCCTCTTATTCTGATTCATTATAACTCTGCCTTTTTCAACATTAACAAGGTCCAAAGACTACAGTGAATAAATAGCAATGTCAAAATACCATCAGGGAAGATTCATCATGCTCAGCTTCTAATTGGGGAGGAAAAACATCTTAAAATTTCATAGGCATTTCTACTTAGTCTGGCTACAAATGTCATATTAATTTACTGGATAAGAATCTGGTCTCTACAGATAGTATAAAATAGATCTAAAGTCTGCTTTCAGATAAAGAAAAAAATTGCAAGGCATGAGGTCCAATCCTGCAATGACCTTCCCATTGGGGATTGCCATTGGAGATGGTCTAAGTTGGCAGTTGATTCTCATAGCATGTGAAGCCCCCTTTCTTGTTAATTTAACTGCAAGTCAGTGCTCACTCTGCTTTAGGACAGCATTAAGGGAATTGTCTTCTCTGGCTGAGAAAGACCATTGGAGGCTGAGTAAAATAAACCAAGAGTGCTCTCTTCAGAGAAGTCACATCATGTTGAATTACACATGTCACCCTCATCTGTGTGTTGCTGACTTCTCCCATCTGATTTGGATCTGCAGCCAGAAGACCCTACCCATTCAGAATCCACAGAGGGCATTCAGCTGCTGCAATCCAGGAAAAAACATCAAATACTTCTTGTACATTTCATTATGAAAGCAAAAGCTAAACAGTAACTGCTCAATTCAATGAATTACATTGCCATGAATTTTTAAAAACACAAACACACAAAGAAGAGAGCAAATCCTATGGCCATAATGGCACACAAAACCTTATCCTGACTCTTAATACCGTAGACTTATTTGCCTTCAGGTTAGGATACCTTTAAAAGTTCCAGCCATTATGTTGAGACAATAAGCATAAACCAGGACTATCTATGGCAAACCCAGATGTGTGTTACCCTAAATATTAGTCACTTTTTGTCTGTTTCCCAAAGCACTCTACACTGACCCCATTCTAACACTTGTCACATTCTGGATAGTTGCTAAATGTGCAACCAAGTCCTAGCTATTAGAGGTCAATGTCAAGTCTGATTCTTCATGCTTTTCTCTCAGTTCTATTAGAGGTCAGTGTCAAGTCTGATTCTTCATGCTTTTCTCTCAGTACCATACGGTAACTGTGGTAACTGTCTTAGGCCACAGCGTGCTACATGAAGGATCCAACCATCCTATTGGCCAACCCTTGTGTCTGCAAATTCCATGTCCCTCATGGTGGGGCTGAGCAGAGAATGAACCCCTCCTCTCCCTCCTGACTTGACAAAGAGGTTCTCTGAGGGAAGCTTTTGCCTGAGGAAAGTCTCCCATAGTCAGAGTCTGCAAGGCCCCTTCCCACAATCAATTCATCAATGATCTGTGGCTTTCAGCTGGTCCTGCCCATCCTCTGTGCAAACTTCCCCCATCCTCCCCAATCTGTGAGGGGATCACACATGCACACACATGTCTTTTCTCCTTCGTTTTGCTGCCACTGCTCTATGTTAAAACAAAAGGATTCCTTTCCATCCCCCACCCCACCCCCATCCCTGGCACCCACCATTTGACCTGCAGGCAAATGAAGCTATTCAAATATTTGTTCATTCTGTCATCTGTTCCCATCCGACCTTGCAATTCCTGTCATGCCCCGCATGTCAGTTTAAAGCATAACGTCATTAATACCTCCGGTGCACTAATGGATGCTTCACACATGAGCGCATTAATGAAATGTGTTATTGTTTTCCCTCACAGGACATTAACAATCTACCTCATGCTGCCTCCTGAAGCCCCACGGAGCTGCTGAAAACCACTAGCTATCAAATGAACCCTCAGTTCCGCCTCAGTAACTTTAAGTTCAAGTTTATCACTGAAGCTTCACTCATGTGAGAAGAAGATACAAGCCTCTGAGGGCTTTGGGGCCCAGCTTCAATTACCATAAAGAGTAACAGGAGGCAAGAGCTGCAGAGAGGGGGAGGGGAGGGAGCGTGGCATTGAAAGAAAACCCTGTCAAGATGAAATAGGAAAGATCTGGGTGTCACCGGGATGATTTGTTTCTTGTTTCTCCCTTTTGTCTATGGGCTGATGGTTTGAATAATGAAGACAGTATTGGTTTTCTACTCGAATACGCCGGCACAGGAGGTCTGCTTTTCTGATGGCACAGCTGACATATTAAGAGGGATTAAAGTTTCTGTACATAGGCAATGTTTAAATTAGCTTCCTTAAACCCCAAAGAAATCTTTCCAGCTGATTTGCAAAATGAACCCCAGCACGGCCTTGCAGCCACCCTGCACAGGTTTGCTAAACAGAGCTGGCGGAGCTCTGTTTGGCCAGCTGTTTTGCAAAAGCAGAAAAAAAGGAAAGGTAATTCCCTTTCAACATTGCCTCAGCCAGTATTTCTTCTGTAATTAAAACTGAAAGCTTTCCCCAACAGGTTCTCAGAGGCCCTCCCTGAGAAACAGATTTCTCTTTTCCTGTGTAATTAAGCACAAATTGTAAGGTGCTCAGCTTTACAGCAGAGGAGCAATGAATGGTCAAAGGTGTTCTATCCAAGGCTAAGGGAAGCTTTTGTGTTTGGTTAGCTGTTAGGAAATGCTAATTGCTTTTTCTCTTGCCATTAGGCACTAAACCCTGCTGTGAAGGGAATTTTTCCCAGGTTGGGGCCAGAAAGGTGAAAGGAGATGTACAACATAAATGCCACAAACAAAATCACCTGTCCCAGTGAGTTGTAGCATGGCCAGGAAGATGATTGTTTGTCCAGCGTTTGTGCCAACAATGAGCCCTATAATTCCTTTTATTCATGTCCTGGGGAGCAGGCTTAAAAGTAGGTACTAAATTTGTCTCTGAATGTTTCAGTGTTTCAGGTCACTAAGCCTATACACTAAACATAAGCTTCCAATCACAATTAAGCATCTAATCAAAAACTCCTGGCTTAGGAACAAAAGTCAGGGCTTAACGGCACTGCTGGCTGCAAGGAGACCTCTGCTGCCTGCCTGTGGAAGCCAGGTACCTGCAGCCCCACATCTACTCCCGTAAATAAAATAAAACCTGTAGCAACGTTTCCAATCTATCTCTCACTCGCTCTTCCCGAACAACTCAGTGAGGCTGCTCCTGAAAAGGCAATGTTACACTTAACACATTCCCCTAAACAGTTCTGCCTTGGCAAGTCTCATCTCAGAAATGCCCTTTAGAAAGAAACAGGTGGCTGGAACTGTAATGTGAAATGACCATTTATATTCCATTTTATTTCAGCCTAAGGCAGCAGTTCTCAACTTGTGGGTCGCAACCCCTTTGTAACAATGAAAATACTTTGCAGCATTAGGAAGGTTGAGAGCCATTGGCCTAAGGAGAGAATGCTTAGGGTGCCTCTGTGATGCCTGGCTCCCTCTTGTCCACAGCTTGTGTAATCATCACCTTCCCTTTAGTGTGGGCAGGACCTATGACTTCTTTCTAAATGATCAAGTATGGCAAAGGTGAAAGGGTTTTGCAGATGGGAGTATAGTCCCAAATTGGTTGATTCTGAGTTTTGAAAACAGATTATCCTGGAGGGCCCTGGCTTAATCAGGTGGGAGCCCTTGAAAGGAGGACGGACCCATGGTGGTGCCTGTGGCTCAAAGAAGTAGGGCGCCGGCCCATATACTGGAGGTGTGGGTTCAAACCTGGCCCTGGACACAAACTGCAAAAAAAAAAAAAAAAAGGAGGATGGACCCTGTACTGGTAGGTCAGAGAGGCCCCATGCTGACGGAAGCAGTAGCCGGGTGAGGATGCCCACATGGTGAGAGGCTACAATCGACCTCAAGGACTGGGGTGCCATCAAGCTGACACCAGCAAAAAGCTGGGGCCTCAGTCATGCAACAACAAAGAAATGGAATCTGCCAGCCATCTGAAGAAGTTTGGAAGTGGGCTCTTCCCCAGCTTGGCATCCAGATGAAAATGTGGTCTGGCTGGGCAGCACCCGTGGCTCAAGGAGTAGGGCGCCGGCCCCATATATTGGAGGTGGTGGGTTCAAGCCCAGCCCCTGCCAAAAACTGCAAGAAAAAAAAATGTGGTCTGGCTGATGTATATTTTGGAGCCTAGCAAGACCCAGAGCAGAGGACCCTGTCAACCCATGGCTGGACTGGAACCCAGGAGACAATGACAACAACCTGTGTTGGTTTAAGCCAGTAAATCTGCACTAATTTGTTATGCAGTAATAACTAAGACAATCACTAAGATTAGGATCCTCCATTTAAAAATTAGCAGTAATTCAGGTGTGTTGCACCCAGGAACCTCATCAGTAATATCTTCAAGTCATCAGCCAGTGACTCTCCCTGCAGTCATGGGGCACATGTTTCCAGAGAACTGGTTAAGGTTTTCTGTCAATCATTTTTCATTTCTTCTCAACTTTGCCTTTTATGTCAGAAAGATCTTAAGGGGAGCATAAAACTACATTAAACAAAAGGATATGAGCTCTATAGTTGGCATAAACATACAGTAGAACCTCCATAATTGACCACCTCCCTACACTGACCACCTCCTTAAGCTGACCCAATCTTTTTAATTTTTGTTGTTGTTGTCGCAGTTTGGTCAGGGCCAGGTTCGAACCCACCACCCTTGGTATATGGGGCCGGCACTCTACTCACTGAGCAACAGGCGCCACCCAAGCTGACTCAATTTTTATGGACTGTCCATCCTACATACAACAGGTACATATCAGTACAGTAGGCCCAGTTCCTTACGTTGACCAGTTTGTTAGAGTCCCTTGGGTGGTCAAGGTACAGAGATTTTACTCTATTAAAGTATATATTTTCAATTAAGCTTTCTAAATGTGCCTTAAAAATGCATACAAAAATAAAAATCATATTTCATTTTCATTTATCCTAAGCTTCAGTCATAGGCACTCTTCAATTCATAAGCTTCCAGAAAACTTTCAAAGTTCTTAACAGATGGTTAGCAGTTCACATCTTTTCAGAAATCAGCGGCCAAATACCAACAGGGTATTTTGGTTTTTGTTTCTCCCCCACTGAATTTGACAATAATCAATTTTGTAATACCCAGTGCATGTTTAACTTCTATAATTATAGGAGATGCTCAATGTAACTTGTATTCACCTTTTGTTTTTGGTATATATTGAGTATTAGAATTTTAATACACTTTTTCCTTTTTTAAAATGAGTATACATTATTTTGGCACCATCTGTATACACATTTCATGACTTTTGGAGCAGCCTGGTCTAGATTCTCTCACCTTCATGTTGCAGCTGGGAGCCTGATCTCTCACTGGTGGTTACTCTATGCTTTCCCGACTGCATCCACTCTTCATCCTTCTCTGCTACCTGCATGGATGAGGAGCAGGAGAACACTGGAGAGGAGCCTGGAAGGAGAGGAGGGGAGAGAGGTCAGGGCATTTGTCCTCCTGGCTCTCTCCTTGCAAGATAGCCTTGAAGCAGGCTTGCCATGTCCCCAACAGGAAGGCTACTATGTTTCCCAAGGAGGCCAACTGTATATACCCTCCTTCAGGATCTCAGATATTGATTACTGTCCTTTCCCCTTTGGACATGGAGTTTATGTCAATCTGGCTGCCTCTTCCCCTGGATTCCTGCACAATCGCTTGTGTAAGGGTTACACCCACCTTTGTAAGTAGTTTTGAATGGCATCTGTTTCCTATTAGGACCTTAATTCCCCTACCCCATTCAATAGACAATAAACGACACACAGTTCTCATAATAGAGTTGGGGAGATTATTCCACTCTCTACATATGTATAAATACTTCTGATACCACAGTTGCATCCCGTGTGAATTCTAAACATAATATATGTAGGCAAAAAAGCAAAGACAGAGTGGAAATAGGGTTATCAGCTGTCTACTGGTCCACAGCCAGGCTCCCTGAGCTAATAGACACAGCTCAGTCAGAACTGTGCACAGTCTTTTCTCTGAAAGACCCAAATTATGGAGAGTAGCTCAGTTCTTCTAACTTTCCCCAAATCCAAAGCTAGACTTGGTGCTGTGTCACAGTTATAACACATCAAACATCACACCATCTTTACCTGAGCAGGTAATTCAAGGGAGAGAAGGCTGTTATTCTGCTATACACCTATACCAAGAAAGGGAGAATGCTGTTATTCTGCTATACACCTGTACCATCTAGCATGAAGGCTGTCACATAGAAGGCACACATCAAATGTGGTTGAATTAATAAACATTTGCTTGAATAAATGAGTGCCAGTGGATCCAGTGTTTTCTGTAGTAGCAGCTCAAAACAGAGGGACTTCTCACCTTCTAGTCACCATCTGGCTTCCAAAAGCAGCACCGAATCCAAATATGACCTTGGTACCACAGAAAAGGAATCTTTCTCATCTGAATTGCTCCCATCTGCCTGGCTACAACCAACAGAAGGTCCTGAAGCTGAGACACACCTTCATTTGTTAAGGGAGGGGGGAGCAGATGGTAAATTAAGGTACTAATGCTCATTAATTCCTAATGGAGGCTTCCTCCTGGATGTAATTAGAACAAAAAAGAAGGAAGAGGCAAAGGAGGAGTGTTTTTGAAATCAAGTAGGCAGCTGGAAGAGGTTTATGAGGAGTATAAACCCTCAGGGAGCTTTCCACTGGGGGGACAATAACATCAGGACTTCATAATTACATCATTCTTCCCCATCAGCAAACTCTTCTACATACATGACTGGAGGGAAGTCTCAGAAAATGATTGTGAAACATGGAGGAGAGTTTCTATTTTCCCACTGACATAGTCACTGCGTGACTGAGAATGGAGAGTGGCCTTCAGATCAACTATAAAGACCAAGTTCCTGTCCACCCAGCTCAGCCATCACGCACCACACAATTCTTCCTGCTGTTCTCATTACCAACCACTTAAAGGTCTTCCAGTTGCTTTCTATTCCCAATTGGCAAGTGGGACAGAGAGGTTGTGAGCCTTGGGCTTTTATTTCCTTATATCCTCATGGAAAAACAGTGTGATCTGGAAAGAAGGGAATTCTTCCCATAAGGCCTGGTTAATGTGATTCCATTTCTTTCCACTGTTCCCAACACAAAATAAATATATTCACCTGTATAGTTTCATAGAAATTGAGAATTAAGTACTGTACTTTGATCTTCTAAGAAGTATGCAGTATAAATCTGAAATATCAGCATTAAATATGGAGACTTCATTATTAAAGGCTTGCTAGTAAGCCTGGGTATTCATATGCAATGTCAGTCTATCCCAAAGGAAGTAAATTACTTGAAAAATGACTTTTGCATTAAAGTTTACCTGCCCTTTAGAGCCACCTTCTGCCTTTCTCAAAGGCACATCGCTGACCTAGTTCAGAAGTGAGTGGGAAAAGAGCAAAGGAGGATGTTCTGTTTAACCAGTATCGATGCTTGTAGCTATCTAGTTCTCAATATCTTTTCCCCCCAAGGAAGCATTCAGCCAACATTTTTATTGGACTGATGCCCTGATGTGCTCCATTAATTCATGCAACTGCCTCTGTTGGAATGCTCCAGGCATTATCACCCATGAATCCATAGAGCACAAACACATTTCTAGAAATACTGTCATTTGCATTATATATGATTCTAAAGTGCCTTCATGAATTATACATTCAAAGTGGATGAATTTTGCTATTTTAGCCATCTTAATTTCACCAGATGTATCGTATTTTACTTATATAACTAAGTTAGTTTTAACGAACTAAGTCTTTTGATTTCATCAACATCATTGCAGGGCATTTTTAATGATGTGTGATCTTTAAGTCTGTATTGGGTGTCCTTCTGATCTGTAAGTTTTATTGGTTCAAGTTCGTCTTCCAGTTAGGTCTTCCTGAGATGTCTTAGGGCTATGAAGGAGGATTCTGGACTGTGGATTATTTCTGGTATTGTTATATTAAGTAGCCAAACAAAAGCTACTTCTAAATTTAGCATGAAACCTGTTCATTTTTAGATGTTTTGACCCAGGAATATAGGGCAGTTAATTATTTAATTAGTCCTCTTATCCCCCCTAAAAACCCCACCACTACTTTAACATGGTAATAAGAAAATTCTTTCTCAAATGACCATTTGATTTCAAGCTAATTATAAAGTGAGCACAGTTTCTACCCACAGCTCCTAGGAAATCATTAGAGAACATGCTTGTTTCAGAAGATGAGTTTGAATGAATGAAGCATTATTCACGGAAAGGAAAGACGTACTTTGACCTACTACATTATTTTTGAAAAGAAACAAAACCATAATATACATATCATAAAGATGGTCTGTGACTCAGAAAACCAGTATTATCTGTGAACCCTTAAGCAAGACTGTAGACAGAAAGCAACAATGTTATTTAGCTATTTACTTATGGCCCCATACAGGAACTGATTTCCTGCTTTGTGGGAGGGAAAGATATCTATGAGTAAACATCACCAGGGTCATTATCAGCTACACACACGGGTGGCAGCGAAATAGTATAGGAAGCAACATGGATCTGCAATACAAAAACTTGTCTTAAGGCATGAGGGTGGGTAGAAGAAGAACTTACGTCTGTAGCATGGCAAAGCTCACCCAGTCACAAGATAAGGAAGCCTCTTGCAACCAGATGTGGAGTTTTCCATTAGGCTTCTGGAACTTTTAAACTTCAGAACGTATTTAGTCTTTCTCTTCAAGATCACACTGACACAATCTTGGAGATAGGAGAGTGAAGCCTACTCTCAGAGATTTTCAAAGAAAAGGAATTTCAGGTTTCTGGGTTAACCATGTTGCTTCTGTTTAATTTATTTTGTAAGGCCACGTTGATCATGCTGAAAATTCCGCCGAAGTCCACCTGTTCTTTCTCTTAGAAGCAGTGCATTCATTCACTCAATAATTATGTATCGAATGCCTCTAGTATGCCAGGCACTGCTGTGGGAGCTGTGATTCAACAGAGAACAAAACAATCAAAATTCTTCCTCTCCTGGTCTTTATTATGCTAGCAATAAACTGTTCAATTCTCAATAACATCCTTATTTATTGTAAAAAAAAAAAAAAAGTGGGTCAACTTCTGTGATCAAAGCTAAGTTTGTTGGAATTTAATTCCTCTCACAAAAAAAAAAAAAAATTCAGCTACATGAAAACCAACATTAGGTTTCTTCTCACAAGTTGACAGCATTTTTGGCCAGCCCTTGTCTGCTATTTTTCATTCCCATGTTCTTTGGAGATATATCCTAAAATGAAGGATGTTTTTTCTCCATCCTGGGAGGACACCCCGTACAACAACTTATGTATCTTTGGAGGGGCACACATGGAATGTGAAGGATGAAGGGGGCTAGCCAGGCATCCTGCCCAATCAACCCTGAGGCTGAGGCGGGAATGGACTTTTTAACCTCTGCTGCTACCACCACGTGCTTTGGCTTCATAGCCATCAGACTATTTCATCCTCACAGCAGCGCAGTGAGGACTAGATGAGTAAAGTAGACCTGAAAAAGCTTAAGTGGCTTGTCGACACTAAGAATTCTCACACTCTAGGTGGGATTCACACTTGGGTCCTTCTGCTTCCAGCTGTCACCCTTTAATGAAAAGCATATGATCCTGTTTATCTCATGAAACCATAGAAATGAATTATTAAATTTAGACCCTCATTATTTCATATCCTGCAAATTGACATGATACAAGATGAAGAAGATACAGGTTTTGAACATCCCTTGTGCATTTCTGGTTCCTCCTCTGAGTCTCACCTGTTGTAGTAAAAGCATCGTCTTTTCTCCTCAAATACATACTTCCTATAAGAAAAAGACCTTCCCATTCATGCCTATATTGAGTAAGATTTAAAAGAAAGAAGCAGTCAGTGTAGATGTCTAGTTAAGCTCCAGGTGCTTCCACTTCAGAAGACAAAGATCAGACAGGAAGGAAGTTAACTTCAGCTTGTCACAGCTCTGAGAATAAAGAAAGAATCAGGCCTTATCAGGACATCTAGTTCTAATTAGCCACTCACAATGCAACTAGGTAAAACTAGCTGGGAGTAATCTGAGCTAGAGGGTAAAAGACAATGATTACCATCAAGATATGATTATTACTGCACATGGTTTTTTTTTCCCATGGGAGTGATTTTTTTCCCCTCCATTTTCTTATTAAACCTAGAATTTTATGGTTTATTGGTGTGTTTGGTAAAAGAACAAGTTAATTTAACATTATTTCAATAATGAGGCATACTCTTTGTAAAAAATGTAAATCCCTAAAGTCTTTCAGTTCCCCTTCTCCTATCCCTACATACTATACTCTGTATAGTACCAAGCCCCAGAAATAGGGCCTTGTTCCACAGAATAAAACCAAACACAAATCACCTAGTGGCAACAATTTAAGTGAGGACCCAGACCACAGGACAAAAATGCCATTTAACCCCAAAACTCTAAGACTTTGCACTCTAACCTACTCATTTTATACTTTGCATATAATCCCTGTGTAATATTAGTTGTCTTCTGGGATAAACTTAGTAAAGACATCCGAACAGTTTCCATATGCAAAGTTTTGTACAAGATGTTTAGGGACAAGAAGGTAAATAGATGTCCAGGCTCTCATCTCTGTAATCTATCATAGAAGAAAGAAATAGAGACAAATAAGCTCAACCTAAAGTAGCAAATTCTGGGATAGAGAGAAAAATAGCATGTTTTGAAGAGTAATTCTAATTTGATATGATTAACTTTTATACTTTTGGCTTTATTATAAACTTTTGGAAGCCAGAAATTTGCATTTTCCAGAATCTGTATGTAATAAGTGTTTTAGTCAAGAGTCTTCTTTTAGTAAGGGACAGAAATCAACTTTAGGTAAAAAATTGTGAGTTTATGTAAGAATGTACTGATACCAGCTTCAGACCAATTGTATCATGTTTTCTAAGGCGGACATAAGAATTTCTTTCTCCACCCCTTGGCTCTGTTTTTCTTTGTATTGACTTCATTCCTCAAAGACTTTCTTTTAGTTAGATTACAGTTAGATAGCTCTAAGAGATATTGAACTTAGTTAGTAATACTGTCAGAAAGAGAGCTTCTCTTCTCAACAGTCTCAGCAGATGGACATAGAACTCATTCTTAGTGGCCCATTTTAGGTTGTGCGTTGATCAACGTATGAGTCAATGGGCTGGGCCAGAGGACTGGACACCCTGGGCAGTCTAAGTTGTGCGCTCACCACTAGAGCAGATGGGGACTCAAAGCACACGACTGAGAACTGCAGGAGAGAGATTCCCCAGAGGGACACCAAAGTGTAGTTACTACGGAAAAGGGAAATGCTTTCCAGGCAAGACACACGCCCACCACAAAAAGTGCCCAGCAGATGTTAGTTAATTAATGTATTGATTTGTAAGCCTGCAGTAAGTGAGACGATAACAAATATAACATGTGCAGAGAAATAAAGCCAAGAATAATTGTGAAATGAAGCTGCAGAGGTGGGTAGTATCCTACAAGGCCTTTTGGTAATAATTCAACAAAAAGGAGCTGTTCTTAATTATTGGCAATATTTGAGCAGAATTAACTGAGTCTGTGATCAGTAAACAATCTTGAGGGCTTGCTCCAGTAAGCTTCTCATACTTTGGTAGGAAAATGGCATCATAGGCATCAGGAAGTGAATACAGTTAACTATAATTATAAGAAAACAAGAAAAGAAGGGTAAATTAGATGAAAATTTGGAAAATCAGTGCTTGAACCACGACACTTAACAATTATAGAAACTAGACGAATAGTACATATTTAGCAGAATATTTTGTATTACATTTTTAAAAAAACTTTAACAAGTCACAAGGAAAGGTTACTTCTTATTTGAACCATAGAATAATCTGAATTGGCAAGAATATACATATCCTTCAAAAGAAAAAAAAACTAGTCCTGTGAAAACAACAACTAAGAAAACACCTAATACATTACACATGAATACATTGTATTTTCAAGGTAGAGGAGCCTTTAAAAACATGCCAATGTGTTTTTCTTAAATGATTCTATTTATAATATCATATTAATTTAAATAATTCTTAATAAACTCTTAACATTAAAAGTTTTGAGTAGTTTTTACTTCACCAAACCAGAGGATGAGTGTAAGTTTCAAGAAGCCATCAGCCCAGCTACAAGGCTCCAGGAAAAGCTGCACCGCCACCGCCACAGACAATTGTACCCACATGTTTATCCTGTCTCTTCCAATTGAGGCTACTTGCCCACCTTGCAAAACTCTACTTCACTTGTAAATGAACCTCTATTAGCACCTGATGACACTATTAAATAAGTTAGCCATTCCCAAATAATTCTGAATATGTTATCTCTACAAGGCTAGGAACTTGCTAATTGTGCCCAAAACAAAAAAGATGGAAAACCCACTGCACACCACTCACCATCACCTGATTTACTATATGGCGCACCCAACCAGGGAAACCACTTTTTGCCTAGACCTAAGTATTTTTTCCACTATAAGGAGCAGTAGGACTGAAATGAAATCTAGTCATGAACAAAAACAAAAAGATTGAATGGAAACAGTTAGTGTAAAAGCATACACTTGACATTTCCACTCTACGCATACAGATTGAGGAGGTGTCTATCAATGTAAGTCAGTTCAAGGGTTGAACCTGACTTTCTCCTCCCCACAGAAATGATTTGTGGGTATTTGCTAGCCTTTCATTTTAGTTCGACTGTTATTTCACATGGCCCTTGTAATTCTTCTTATGAAACACTAAGAACACATTTCTTTTTTAGTCAGGTTTATTGAAGTATAATTTACAGCCGGTCAAATTCACTCTTTCTCACGTACAGTCCTAGAAGTTTTGACAAATATAGTCACACAACCATCATCATAATCAAGATAGGGAATAATTCCATCATCATGAAAAGTTTTCTATGTACGTCCCTTTGAAGTCAACCACTGGTCCCTAGCAGCAAAAGTTCAGTGTGAAAAATACCCAACAGTTTAAAACAATACCTATGTGAGTCTATATATAACCCCAAATCTCCTGACTTCTTGAGTATGTCCTATGCAACACATACACCCACCTAGATATACTTTTGCATACTTTTGTATGTTTTCTGTCCCTGCAGTTGTACTTTGTCCAGAAATTCATATAAACATAATTAGAAGAGTTTGTGCCATTTTGAGTTTGTTTTCTTTCGCTTAGCATAAGGCATTTGAGAAGCATCCATGTCCTTTTGTTTATCAGTCATTCCACAAGTGTGGATTGGACTGTGTCCCTTCACCGCCTCCCTTATTTCCTAACGCCAAAGTCAATGTGCAAAACCTGGGTCTCTGGCCATTTACAGCTGTGTCCACGGTTAAGAAGAAAAGGATATAAGCATGGCCATTTGTTCCTTGGCAAGCTAGGCAAAGTACAAACACTCCCAGGGGATACCCATAACCTGTGGTTATTACTGGCATTCAACCTTATGCTTCTACAATCCAAGCCTTTGTTAGTCAAATAGTTAGGCACTAAAAAGTAATTAGGAGACACTAGGAAGAGCTTGGGTAAGGTTTTCATTATTTTTCTTCATTGCAGTAACAGTGGCATACACATTTGAAGAGCACACACATTAGATTTCTTACCTGACCCACCTTTCACGAGATGAATTACTGTTGAGGCAAAGGAATCAGGCAGATAGAACTCTTATCAGGAGCAGGTAACAATGCATAGAGGACTTGTTTTTTAAACTTTCATCATTCAAGTGCCGACTTCATCCTTTGGGCTTTACTCACATACCAACCATATCATTTTTTATTTAACGATTTGTATTATATGGTTCACAGTTTTACTAAAATAAATTTCTTCTCTTAAAGGACCTTCTTTCTACTATTGTTAGTAGAAAGCCTCTGCCGTAAGCAAAAGTTAAGCATGAAAAATACCCAACAGTTTAAAACCATACCTATGTCAGTCCATGTATCACCCCAACCTATATGGAACACATACACCCACCTATATACGCTTTTGGAAACACTGTAACTACAGGAGATGTTCTCGGTCAGGCCAAGAAAGCGTGATTCAGCTACACCAGTAGCTTACAGTTGGTCTATGGTCTATATCTCCTTACCTTAAATGAAAAATGAAACAGAAACTTGACCCCGAAGACATAAAGAATTTCTTCACCAAAGAACATATTCTCATTTTCATGCTGGTATAGCTGTATTACATATTTAAGGAATATATAGAAACATTACAAGAATCTGTGCTGAGGAGCACATTTTGGAAGAAAATGCATCGTTGAAATCTCTTGGGACCTGGGGTTGCTATGCCCTTTAACAAAATAGTTGACCTTTACGATGTTAATCATCTCATCTGTTTGAAATGGACTAAAAAATTTGTTCTGCTTTCTGTTTAAAAAAGCTATCAAAGGGATCAATAAGAGAAAACCTCTAGAATATGCCACTCTCTGAAAAGGCAGCGGTGAAGCAGCAAGTGCTTCTTGCGAACAAACATTTGTCTTCTTCCTCCAAACGTGTCCTGAAGGACATCAGGCTTCCAGCTTATATTTAATTGGCTGATTATGTTGTCACTCCCAAGCTCCTTGCCAAGTTACAGGAAAGAGTTTTCTTGGAAACCGTAGTTTCCAAACTTTCTCCAGCTATGCAGTTTAATTACATCTAGCAAAATGACAACAGAGCTCATAATTAGCCTGGAGATTAATTACTGCTGAATCAGTCCAAACACCACAGCTACCAAATTCAACACAGGTGCTTAGGCAAAGAGAAAAGAGTTTTCTCAACACCCAGCAGAAGGTGGATGCAGCAGATGTTTTATGGCTCTCTTTCCCTGAGCTTATTAAACATACGACCTATGCAAAATGCCTTGTATCTTTATGGCCAGGGTGTCCCTGTATATTTTTAAAAGCACCAGACCTATATACACCCCAAATAGTGATACTGTGTACAGAGGGTGGCAAAAAAAATATATGCATTTCAAGAAAAAAAAACTATTAAAATGGTAATACTTGATATATGGTGATGACAAAAGATGAATACAAGTCACACTAAGCACCCCTTGTAATTGCAGAAGTCAAATGTGACTTGAGTCTTACAAATGTAATGCAGATTTTTTTTCCTTTCTTAAACTATGAGAAAAAAAATGTGTATACAACTTTTGGCACCCTCTGTACACCGTAATGTATAATACAAATGACTGAGGCAAATCTTTTTTCTATGTAAATTTATGCAACCTAGAGCTTCCTTTTCCCTTCTCATTTTATTGAGGATTCTGAAAACCCTGCATAATCCATCTGCTGTTTTTAGAATCATGAATGAAAGAGTGATGAGGGATGTTGTTCAATTAGTGTAAAGTTTCAGTTATGCAAGATGAGTAAATTCCAGAGATCTGCGGTACAACATAGCGCCTGTAGTTAGCAACACTGTATTGTGCATTTAAAAACTTGTTAAGAGGATAGATCTCATGCTAAATGTTCTCACCACCAACAAAAAAGAGCACAAAGAAATTCTGGGAGGTGATGAATTTGTCTATTACTTCGATGGTGGTGATGATTTCCCAAGCGTGCCTTATGTCCAAACTCATCACTTTGTATTCATTACATATGTGCCACTTCATGTAGATCAATTATACCTCAAGAAAGCTACTTACAAAAAGGAAACAAAAATCTTTGCTGTGCCTCGTATTCATCCTGTGACCCCTAAAATTGCCTATAAGCCCCTGGAGAGGACCACCACATTCCCAGGGTGCTAAAGCATTGCCACATCAAACACCCTAAATAAACCCACCACCCACCTGGAACCCACCACCCACCTGGAACCTCTATGTCCTTTCTGAGAATTACTGGAAGAAAAGGTTGGGCTAGCTAGCTCAGGATCCCATTTTTAAACGGTATCCATTTCCTATTTCCTTGTATCCCTAGGTCATTTGGGGTACCTTTAAATAAGGACATTTGCACTGGACTGTTTATCACAGCTTAATTTATAATTGCCAAACTATGGAAACAACCTAAATGCCCATCAATCCAGGAATGGATTA
>CAUYRH010074675.1:0-11816 GCA_963574655.1 Perodicticus potto
CACCCTGGATAGAGTGCTGTGGCATCACAGCTCACAGCAACCTCCAATTCCTGGGCTCAAGCGAGTCTCCTGCCTCCGCCTCCCAAGTAGCTGGGACTACAGGCGCCCGCCACAACGCCCGGCTATTTTTTGGTTGCAGCCAACATTGTTGTTTGGCGGGTCAGGGCTGGATTCGAATCCACCAGCTCAGATGTACGTGGCTGGCGCCTTAGCCCGCTGAGCCACAGGCGCCGAGCCTGTGGATGTTCTCTTGAACAAAACTATCATCGACAAGAATGTCTTCCGAGACCTGGCTCTTAACTGCAAGATAAGCTGGAGACAAGGTCGAGTTTGAAGACAGGTACCAGACTGGCAAGAATAAGTGGTTCTTCCAGAAGCTGTGGTTTTAGATGCCTTTTGTTTCAGTCATTAAAAGTATTGAAACAAAAAAAAAAAAGAAAGAAAAAAGCTTTCTGTCTTCCTCCTCCTTGCCTAAAAGCAGGAAATAAATTTCTAAAGATGTCTCCCCTCCCTTTTCTACCAAGGACAGAAGTTCATTGCTGTGACAAGGCTCAACCTTCATCAGCCCAGAGGGCATCAGAGGAAGCCACATGAAGGGAAACCCTTAATGGAATTTACTAGAGGCTCAAAGTCCTTTTCCTTTGTCTTGTCACTCTCTCAAACTTTATTGTTCTCTTGCCAAGGTTCTCTGTAAGCCCGAATCCCAGCAGCCCCTTGGAGTTGCTCATCACTGCACGTGTTCCCTCATGCATGAGCCTGCTGTAAGAAACTCCCGTTTGTTTTCTCTTGTTAGTTGGCCTATCCCCAGCTGGAGAACCCAAGATGGGTAGAGAAAAAAGATGTTTACCCTCCCCTACAAAGGAAAGGTGAAAGCCTCTGTTTTGTTATGATTTTTATAAAATGGATAAAGCATCATTGTTTTGCTCATTATAAAATAAAATACATGCTTATTACAAAATATGCAGATGATATATGATTGCATGCACATAGAGATAATTGCTTTTACTAATTTTCTTCAAACACATACATTCCTTGAAAATAAATGCAGCAGACTTCTGTCTCTAGTCACAGAAAACTAGGACACCACCCCTACCCCTTGCACTGAACAACTAGAAATGCTTTAACAAAAACAAAAGTAAAAAAACTGTTTTTGAGTCAAATCTTCCATACAGAAAAATTCCAAATTAGATAAGTATATACTCGTCTTTCCAGTGGGTGGAGCTGGGCACGCTGGCTCATCCCTGCTTGTGTGGGGACTGTTCTGAAAGACCCACTTCCAAAGAATACAGGATGGAAAGGGGGGAACACAGCCTTACTGGAGGAATCTGGCAGACATTGCTTTAACTATGTCAAAGTCAAAATAAAATATAGAAACAAATGTCTGAACTTAATGTTTTATTTTGGGAAGCAAGAATTGTAATTTGGAGCATACACATAGACCAGATGGTCTTCAATATGTCCAAAGAACAAAGAAAAAGTCGGGAGTTTTGTTAGGAAGAGAAATGTTTGATTTTTTGGTTTGAGGTTTTTTGTTTTTTGTTTTTTTCTTTGTAGAGAGGGGATTCTTGCTCTTGCTCAGTCTGGTCTTGAACTCCTGGCCTCAAATGATCCGCCCCCCTCAGCTTCCCAAAGCGCTAGGGTTATGAAGATGAGCTACCACACCCAGAAAGAGGAATGTTACATATTGTTTCTGAAAGAAAGCTCATTGGCACTGGAGAAGCTTTGGGCTGCTGACAAGCTCTGATCAGTGAGTGATGTCAGCAAGCAAATTAGTCTCAGGCCATCTACTAGGTAAGAGTGACCTTAAAACTGTGGCAGGTAGTTTGGCAGCTGAGCTTTCAAAGAATTCTATTTTTGGACCAATGCTGCTCAAGGGCTTCTCCCCAAGCTCCTTGAGTCAGGTTTAGTTTGGTATAAAAAGAGTATCCCAGCTCGGCGCCTGTGGCTCAAGTGGCTAAGGCACCAGCCATGTACACCTGAGCTGGCAGGTTCGATAGAATCCAGCCCGGGCCTGCCAAACAACAATGAGGGCTGCAACCAAAAAATGGCTGGGCATTGTGGCGGGTGCCTGTAGTTTCAGCTACTTGGGAGGCAGAGGCAGGAGACTCGCTTGAGCCCAGGAATTGGAGGTTGCTGTGAGCTGTGATGCCACAGCACTCTATCCAGGGTGACAGCTTGAGGTTCTGTCTCAAAAAAAAGAAGAGTATCCCAATTTGCATAATCAACTTTTATAGACTAGGCCTGCTGACTCACACCTGCAGTCCCAGCACTCTGGGAGGCCGAGGCCAGCGGATCACTTGAGGTCAGGAGTTCGAGATAAGCCTGAGCAAGAGTGAGACCCCTGTCTCTGGTAAAAATAGAAAAACTGAGGCAAGAGGATCACTTGAGCCCAAGAGTTTATGGTGGCTGTGAGCTACGATGCCACCGCACTCTACTGAGGGAGAAAAAGTAAGACTCTGTCTCAAAAACAAAAAACTTTTATAACCAAGTGATCAAGATTGAAATCATTAGAAAAAGTCATATTTACATCATATATTCCCTGGTCTGATGCAAAGTGAGGGTACGCAACATCTTTGGTACTTTTCCCCCAAACCCATGATCCTGTCTAATCATGAGAGAGCATTAGACAGACCCAAATTGAGAGACAGTCTATAAAATACCTAACTAGCCCTCCTCAAAACTATCAAGGTCATAACAAAAGAGTGATGAAAATTACTGCAGGCTATGAACTACTAAGGATACATGCAAATAAACAGAATGTTGTACCCTGGATTAGACATTAGAACAGAAAAAGAATATCATGAAGAACTTGGTGAAATCTGAATAAAGTCTGCAGGTTAGAAAACGTTATATCAATATTAACTTCCTAGTTTTGACAAACGTAACAAGGTTAAGTCAGATGTTACAGTTACGGCAAGCTAGAAGAAGGATGTACAGAAAATCTATCCTATTTTCTGACTTTCTGTAATTACATTATTCCAAAATGAAAAGTTTATTTACACTTTTTGTTTGTTTGAAGATAGCAAAGAGCTAACAGGCCAAAATCTCTGAGAAAAGGGAGGTGCATTGAAGTGAGCCTGGCGGTGTGCCTGGCTCCCTCTTGAGGCCTTAGCCAATTCCGAAGTGCCATGGGGCTAAGAGGCTGAGGAACATTCCTCCCGGGGTCTTAGCTGATTCATAAGTAGTGTTGAGCCTGGTGCTTGGAAACTCAGCAGAGTTCTCAGCCATCTCACACTACTAGTAGGGGGACAAAAGGTAGAGTTCAGAGTTCACTAAGGAAGGGTAAAGACCCCAGAGCACCAATTAAGATCCCAGAAGATTTACAGTGTAGGACAAAAAGTGAAATGAAAATAATCTGATCCTTCTAAAGACTAAAACTTGATTTTAAACCAACTCAGGGGGCGGCGCCTGTGGTTCAAGGAGTGGGGCACCAGCCCCATATGCTAGGGGTGGTGGGTTCAAGCTCTGCCCCTGCCCCGGCCAAAACTGCAAAAAAATAAAAAATAAAAAGTAAAACAAACCAACTCAGGCTCAGACTGGATTAGTTAATCTGCATATATTCAACACACCTGCCAAAAGCAAAAGACAGTCAGTCCCCTCTGGAGGAAAGTAACATCAGGAGGCCTCAAATTATCTTCCTAATTCTTTATACACCGTGCCTAGAAATGGAAGAAATGGAAGTGACACATGGGACATGGTGAAAAGGTCAGACATACACATAATGGGAATTCCAGGAGAGAAAGAGAATGGGGAAGGAGTAATATTTGAAGAGAATATGGCTGAAGAGAAAAGGAATCAGGTCAGACACCCAAGAAGTTCTATGAACGTCAAGAAGAATGAACATAAAGAAAACCCAGCAAGTTACAGCTGCTGAAACTGCAGAAAATGGAAACAGAACAAGGCCTCCTAACAGTGCCCAGGAAAGAAAGGACACAAATGGAAGTCTAGAAAATAATTCAATGGAGTCTTTATGGAGCTTATTGGAACTCAGAAAACAGCTCCCCAGAATATGGCTCTTTGGCAGACCCAGTGCTCTGAAAAGGTGAAGGACCCAGAATTGAGCCTCGAAGACAAAGTTTCCCTTTGACACCCACATCCTGACTCTCTGATCCTCTTTCCTCAAGCACCAGGAGGGACTCTGTCTCTGGAGTTTCATGCCGCTGTACCTTTTTGTTGTTTTTGTCTTCTATTGTTTTGTCTTGTTTTTTTTTTTTAAGACAGAGTGAGACTCAGTAGTGTGCCATGACACACAGATCACAGCAACCTCAAACTCCTGGGCTCCTGCTTCAGCCTCCGGAGTAGCTGGGACTACAGCATTAGCACAACACCTGGCGAGTTTTTCTATTTTTAGAGACGGGGTCTCTCATTCTTGCTCAAACTGATCTCCAGCTCCAGCTCAGGTGATCCACCTGCCTGAGCCTCCCAGTGTGCTGGAATTACAGGTGTGAGCCACCACCCAGCCCCTTATATTGTTTTTAGACCAGTCAAGTACAATGGTGAGGAGAGAGGGTAAAACAAGAACTTGAGGGTGGCGCCTGTGGCTCAAAGGAGTAGGGTGCTGGCCCCATATGCCGGAGGTGGCGGGTTCAAACCCAGCCCCAGCCAAAAACTGCAAAAAAATAAATAAATAAAATAAACATTAAAAAAAAAAAAAGAACTTAAACCTCTGCTTGATTGGGAACAATCGACTGAGATAACTCAGGACCTTCAGACCAGCCAGATACTTGATTTTGTTATTTTTCGTTGTGAAGTTAGTCACTGTTTATTGACTGACGAGATTACATAGATAACCAGCTTAGATGGCTTAGTTTATCCTTCCAAGCCAGTTAGTCTGGTCTGCCCTCTTGCCAGCATCTCCACCTTCTCTGGAATTTCCTTATCTGACTAAGAAAGCTTCTTTCTAGAAGAAATACATTGTCTTAAGACCTCCTCCCTAGGAATCTCATCAAATAACCAGGAAAGAGTAATCATAGAAGAGACTGGAGACGCACTTGCTCAGAAAGACTTTTCAGCCATTTTTCTGAGGGCAGCTCCTGGAGATTGCCCCAGGACTTTCTCTGCATAAAAAGACAATGCTGACTCGCGCCGTGTAACACAGTGGTTACGGCACCAGCCACACGCACTGAGGCTGGTGGTTTGAACCTGCCCTCCACCCCAGCTAAACATTGATAACTGCAACAACAACAACAACAAAAATAGCCAGGCGTCTTGGCAGGCACCTGTAGTCCCAGCTACTTGGGAGGCTGAGGCAAGAGAATTACTTAAGCCCAAGAGTTTGAGGTTGCTGTGAGCTGTGACTGCATGGCACTCTACCAAGGGCAACACAGTGAAACTCTGTCTCAGAAAAAAAAAAAAGAAAAGAAAAGACAATGCTGGCTACCCTGTGGTTCCACCCCTCTGCTAACTCATCTCAACTAACTTCCCAGCTTTGGAAGAGAATCATTCCCAGCTCCACACCTCTCTCCTCTCGGAAGAGACTATTTAAACCTCAACCCACTCGCCCTTCTTACATCTGACACTTTGCTTTTCATGTTGATCAAAAATTTTGTATACCTTTTTCTTTTTTTTTTGAGACAGAGCCTCAAGCTGTCACCCTGGATAGTGCTGTGGCATCACAGCTCACAGCAACCTCCAATTCCTGGGCTCAAGGGAGTCTCCTGTCTCCACCTCCCAAGTAGCTGGGACTACGGGTGCCTACCACAACGCCCAGCCATTTTTTGGTTCCAGCTGTCATTGTTGTTCGGCAGCCTGGGCTGGATTCGAACCCGCCAGCCCAGGTGTACGTGGCTGGCGCCTTAGCCCATTGAGCCACAGGCGCCTAGCCCCTTTTTCTTCTGTTAATCTACATTTTTTTTTTTTTTTTTTGAGACAGAGCCTCAAGCTGTCACCCTGGATAGAGGGCCATAGCATCACAGCTCACAGCAACTTCCAATTCCTGGGCTCAAGCCAGTCTCTTGCCTCCGCCTCCCAAGTAGCTGGGACTACAGGCATCCGCCACAACACCCGGCCATTTTTTGGTTGCAGCCGTCATTGTTTGGCGGGCCCGGGCTGGATTCGAATCCGCCAGCTCAGGTGTACGTGGCTGGTGCCTTAGCCCGTTGAGCCACAGGCGCCGAGCCCCTTTTTCTTCTGCTAATCTACTTTTTACTGAACTTTGGAGGACAGAGGAGAACCTTTTTCATGGCTCTTACTATCCCAAAACAAATTAACAGCCAAGCTAGAATTCTCAATGGAAATGTCTCTCAAAGATGAAGGTAAAATGAAAATATTTCAGACAAACAAAAACTGAAAGAATTTATTTCTAGCAAATAAGAAAAATATAAATGCTAAAGGAAGCTCTTCAACAAAAGGAAATTATCAAAGGAGGCACAATAATTCAAGAAAAAATGCTGAGCAGCAGAAAGGTAAGTGCATGATTAAATTTAAAGTACGTAAATGCTGACTGCATAAAATAATAATGATGTTTCTTGGTGCTTCAAGTATATGTGGAATTAAAATTCCGGACGGTGAAAAGTACTTCCAGAATGGTGGGGTAAGGACCTCCGAAAATCCACCTTTCCATGAAAGTGTTGGATTTGGAGGCAGCTGAAGGATCCCAAAATGTCTGGATTTCAGGCAGCATCCTGGGCCCTCGGTTCCTGGAGTACTCTTGGTTGTAAAATGGTCAAACACTCCAAAGTGAGGCAAGCATGAGACAGTTTTTGAGGAAGAGAAAGAGGTTTACAGAGTAAAAAAGTTTACAACGCAAGATATGGTTGCCATAGCCAGCGGACGGGCCTCCACTGCCACAGCAAACAGGCAAAGAGGCCTGGGTTCCGGCCGGCGAGCGTCTTTCCCACTGTCTGCGTCTGCCCCGCCCGGGGGTCCAGTCACCTTGGACCTAGAATCTTACTGCGCCTGCGGACCTCCCAGCAGCACCTCTGGGAGCCGCGTGAGGGTGTGGACTCCGGTGCAGATTTAAACCAGCGCCGCGAACCTCAGCCGTGAGGCGGGACTGGCCGTTTCCGACTCTGACGCACCTGTCGCTCCGCCCCCGCGCCCTCTGCAGCTTCCCGCAGTTGGCGCGCTGTGTTCTGATTGGTAGACTGGTGGGCCCGGCCCCTCCTCCGCAGGTGTGAGCGATCGCGGGCAACGGAATTAAGGTGGGCGGCACCGAGACCCAGCCCGGGGGTCCCAGCCTTGTTCTCCTTTCCCCCAGAGCTAACTAGCCGACAAAAGCAATGAGGACACGGGTAAAAAGAAAGGTCGCAAAACATCAACGTTTTCAGTCTTTGGAAATTAACCACCAGCTTGCAACAGGAAAGGAGCTTCTTTTATTCAAGAGGAGAAGTTGAATCTCAGGAAGAAGAGTGAGCTTTGTGGCATTTTAACTCGATCCATTTCCATACGCGCTCTCCATGGCTCTCCATGGTATCCTTGAAAACTAGACGTCATAGAGTTTCTTCAGTAAGTTTGCTTCAGTAAGTCCTTCACAACTTACTGGAGCAAAAGCCCACGTGGGGAGCAGTGTCAAGGTAGGGGAACTGTGAATGGCTAGAAGTGTCAGTGGGGACAAGTCTGATAAATAAAAGTCCAGGAAGACCTAGTCATCGGAGGCCCTTTACACTTTTGTGAGACTCACTTCTCATTTCTCACGTTGAATTTCTGAGAAAAATCTCTTCATGCTTCCAGTAGATCAGTGATTTTCAACCAGAGTGCAGAGGTACAGTGGTGTGCCATGAGAGGATCTTAGATGTGCCTTGAAATTTTTTAAAGATCATTCCATAAATTATTTTCAAAAGAAGTTCAAGCCACAGTAAGTATATTCTTTTATTTTGATCAACATAATTTAAGTGTGCCATGAGGTAAAAACAGGTTGAAAAACACTGCTGAGTAGATGAAAGGAAAAAGGAATAGTTTTGAAATAGCCCCAAAGAATTCTGTTCTTAACAAAGACTGCCTTTAGGAGAATCTGTGTTATCAAAGGCTAACCTGCTGGTGTCTTATCGGAGCTTAACTAACCTGGAGAAGGGAAACACCCAATCCCAACCTTCTGCAGCCCTCCTCTGTCTCCTAAGAGGGGAGGAGAGAGACGCTCAGGGCATGGGCTCTGAGACCTAATTACAGGACAGCAGACCTCTTCCCCTCCTTCTGCTCCTAGCTAGACACCATTAAAGGCCTATTTGCCACAGTTCCTTTTACCAAGTTCATGTCCACCTTTCAACAAAAAATTACGAAGCACACTGAAAGGAAAAAACAGTTTGATTAGACAAGAGCCCAGAGTCTAATATGGCTGAAATATTAGAATTACCAGACTTGGAATTTTTTTTTATTGTGATTAATATGCTTTAGTGGAAAAAATAGACAACATGCAAAAACAGATGGATAAGGTAAGCAGAGACCTGGAAATTTTAAGAAACAGAAAGAAACAGTAGAGATCAAGAATACTGTGACAGAAATGAAGAGTTCCTGTGATGGGCTCAGTCTTGGGCTGGACGTGGGAGGGGATGTAACAGTAGGAACTGCCAAAATTGGGATGTAAACAGAAGACAGACTAGAAAAAAAAAAGAATATCCAAGAACTGTGGAAAAACTACAAAAGATGTAATGTACCGTCCATGGAAAGAGAATACTATTACTGACGGAGAAAGACCAAGGGACAGAAGAAATATTTGAAGCAATAATGGCCAAGAAATTCCCCCAATTAATATCCGACACAAAACCACAGACCTAGGAAGATCAGAGAAAAGAAGCCAGATAAATGCCAAAAGAAAAACCAAACCACAAACAAACAAAACCCCCTATACATAAGGAAATCACATTCAAACTTTAGAAACTCAAAGATCAAGAAAATTTGGGGCTGGCGGCACCCCTGGCCAAAACTGCAAAAGAAAAAAAAAATAGAAAATTTGGGGCCTGGTGTGGTGTCTCACACCTGTAATCCCAGCACTTTGAGAGGCCAAGACGGGTGGATTGCTTGAGCTCAGGAGTTTGAGACCAGCCTGAGCAAGAGCAAGACCCCATCTCTGTGCTATCGCGTCACACAGCTCACAGCAACTTCCAGTTCTTGAGCTTAGGCGATTCTCTTGCCTCAGCCTCCCGAGTAGCTGAATTACCGGCACCCACCACAACGCCTGGCTATTTTTTGTTGCAGTTTCATTGTTGTTTAGCTGGCCTGGGTCGCGTTCGAACCCGCCACCCTCTGTGTATGTGGTTGGCGCCATAACCACTGCACTACAGGCTCTGAGTCTTTGTCCAGGTTTTTAAAATACTGATAACAGATACAATTTTTTTTTTTTTTTTTTTGAGGCAGAGTCTCACTTTGTGGCCCTTGGTAAAGTGCCATGGCGTCACAGCTCACAGCTATTTGATCCTGTCATCCCATTACTAGGCATCTACCCAGACGAAAAAAAATCCTTTCATCATAAGGACATTTGCGGTGTCGCCTGTGGCTCAGTGAGTAGGGCGCTGGCCCCATATACCGAGGGAATACAATTTTACTGTGAAAAAGTGCAGTGAGATAGTGCCATGAAAGGAAGGGTAGAATTTTTGGAGATGATGATGTAAAACAAAGGCATAATTACTGTCCAACACAATGCAGCAGTTTATCCATTGGAGGAATAATTATTATTTATTGCTCTGAGAAAGATAGAAGACAAGGAAATGGGGGAAATTTCTCTGAAAAATTAAACATCTCTTACATAAATATCTAATGCATATTATAAATTTCTAATCCTTGTAGCATTCCTTTTATTCCTACAAATGTATGAATCATTTACCTTAAAATAACACATGGGTCAAAGAAGGCATCTCAAGACAAACTTTAGAATATTTAGAACACACTTAAAATCAAAGGACAGCTTATCAAAATTTGTGGAATGCAGTGTTTACAGGGAAATTTATAGCATTGAATGAACATATTAGAAAAGAAGAAATCTAAAAATCAATAATCTAAATTTCTACCTTAGGAAACTATTTTTTTTGTGTATATGTGTATCATGGAATACCTTAGGAAACCAGAAAAATAAAAAAAGAAAAGTGAATTAAATTCATACTAAGCAGGAAAAAAAAAAATGGAGCCCAAATTGATGAAACTGAAATCAGGAAATCAATAAAGCAATCAATGAAACAAAAAGGTGGATTTTTGCAAGTTTAATATAATAAACCAACTAGGAAAAAAAGAGGACAAATTACTAATATCAGAAAGGAAGAAAGGAATATCAATACAAATCCCATGAATGTTAAAAAGATAATGAAGAAATACTATGAGTAACTCTATTCTCACAAGTGCCATAGCCTAGCGTAGGTGAAATTGAACTGATTCCTTGAGAGACACAATCTGCTCAAACGCACTGAAGAAGGAATAAACAATGAGAATAGGTCTATATCTACTGAAGAAATTGAACTAATAATAATCTTCCAAAACAGAAAACACCAGATGTATTCACTGGTGAATTCTACCAAACGTTTAAGGAAGAAATGACACCAATTCTCTGCCATATCCTCCAAAAGATATTTGGTATTACTTTAATACCCAAAGCAAAGACATTACAAGAAAGATAACTATAGACTAATATTGCTCATGAACATAAGTGAGAAAATCCTTGACAAAATATTAGCAAACTGAATCAAACAGGGCGTAAAAAGAATCATACACCACAACAAAATGGGATTTATCTCAGGTACGGAAGGCCGGTTTGACATTTGAAAATCAATTAATCCATTAACAGGCTGAAGAAGAAAAATCGCTTGATCATATCAATAGAGAAAAAAGCATTTGATAAAATATAATACCTCTTAATTTTATAAAACTCTCAGCAAATTAGGAATAGCAGGGAATTTCCTTAGCTTGATAAAGAACACTTACAAAGGGCAGTGCCTATGGCTCATTGAGTAGGGCGCCAGTCCCATATACTGAAGGTGACGGGTTCAAGCCCAGCCTCGGCCAAACTGCTAAACAGAAAAATAGCTGGGCGTTGTGGTGGGCGCCTGTGGTCCCAACTACTTGGGAGGCTGAGGCAAGAGAATTACCCAAGCCCAGGAGTTAGAGGTTACTGTGAGCTGTGTGACACCACGGCACTCTACTGAGGGTGACAAAGTGAGACTGTCTCAAAAAAAAAAAAAAAAAAAAGAACTCTTACAAAATACTTAATGATAGGCTTGGCATCTGTTGCTCAGTGAGTAGGGCGCCTGCCACATACACAGAGGCTGGTGGGCTGAACCCGGCCTGGGACCTACTAAACAACAATGACAACTGCAACAACAACAACAAAATAGCCGGGCATTGTGGCGGGCGTCTGTAGTCTCAGCTACTTGGGAGGCTGAGGCAAGAGAATCACTTAAGCCCAAGAGTTTGAGGTTGCTGTGAGCTATGATGTCATAGCACTCTACCAAGGGTGACATAGTGAGATTCTGTCTCAAAAAAAAAAAAAAAAAAAAACTTAAAGCTTTCTCACTAAAATCAGGAACAAAGCCCCTCTCACTGCTGCTTTTCCACATCATACTGGGTGTCCTAGCTAATGGAATAAAACAAGAAATGAAAATGAAAGTTATAAAGAAAGAAAAAGCTGCCTTTTAAAAAAATAGATAACATGGGCTCGGTGCCTGTGGCTCAAGTGGCTAAGGCACCAGCCACGTACACCTGAGCCAGCGGGTTCGAATCCAGCCCGGGCCCACCAAACAACAATGACAGCTGCAACCAAAAAATGGCCGGGCATTGTGGCAGACGCCTGTGGTCCCAGCTACTCGGGAGGCGGAGGCAGGAGACTCGCTTGAGCCCAGGAATTGGAGGTTGCTATGAGCTGGGATGCCACGGCACTCTATCCAGGGTGACAGCTT
>CAUYRH010074676.1:0-10870 GCA_963574655.1 Perodicticus potto
TCTAAGATGCACCATAGGTGTGATTCCACCAATTATCCTCCCTCCACCCATCTTACCCCCCATGCCCTTTTCCCCATATTCTTGTGTTATAATTGGGTTATAGCCTTCATATGAAAGCTATAAATTAGCTTCATAGTAGGGTCTCACTCTGTCCCCTAGTGTCAAGTGGAGCTGCGTCATCATAGCTCACTGCACCTTAATCTCCCGGGATCAAGTGATTATTACCTCAGCCTCCCAAGTAGCTGGGACTACAGGCGTGAACCACTGCGCCCAGTCCTCAATTACGTTTTCAAAAAATACTTGTAATGATGTCCTGACTGCACAATTAAATTCTATATCCAAGAGGATCTACACCTGATTTTAATCTTGTTCAATTCCTACTAAGACATACTGTGCAGTAAACCAAGTCTCCCATTTCTGCATAACTCCCTTAAAACAGAATGCAGCTGAACAAGAGGGAACGTATCTTCTCAGAAATACCAGTACCGTGTGCTGTCTGCAAAATAGTGAGCTCACACACGATTGTAACTAAAACCAATACTCGATACGGTCAGCTCCTCTTTCGCACAGGTCTAGGGGGCTCTTGAGGGATTCACAGACTGAAGTAACGTGGAAGCCAAGAAAGTCCTGCCCTCTGCTGCTGGGTTGAGGAACCGGCCTCAGCACTGCGGAAGGACGCTGTACTCCGGGGAATCAGGGAAAGTCAAGAGAGCCAAGTAAACGCTTTCCTGGACTCAGCTCCCAGACAACCTAATTTTTTAACAGGTTAAACACGCCGACATTCAAACGCCCAGTAAAGCAAACCACGTTTCAAAACAGGAAGCTAAGGTTTTCATCACGTCTCTCTAAGTTGGAGAGGTGGCCGCCCCGGGCGGCCGTGTCATAGTCGCGCGGGCCCGGGTCCCGGGGGGACTGCCTAGGCCGGGGCGGGACGCCGCTTTCCCCGCTGCACGCGCACAGTCGCTCGGCAGGGGCGATCAGTCGCCGCCGCCCCAGCTCCGCGGGTCCCGGGGGGCAGTGTGGATGCTGGGGGACAGGGGAAGGGGTTTACCTGGGGCCGGTCCCCACTAGGTAGGTGTTGGTGCCCTGCAGGGTCATAGGACCCGGGTTACAGCCCAACACACGCACCACTCGACTGGACAGCCGCTCGACGTGCTGCAGCACGGCAGCCATCTCCGCCTCGGCTCCCGCCCTGGCGAAAACCACCACCACGCTGAACAACCAGGCAGGCCGCGGGTGGCGAGCAGCGAGCACGTAACGCTGCGCGGAGCCGGAAGGAGGGGCAGCCGGGGCGGGGGCGGGGCCCGAGGTCACGTGGTGCCCGGCTGGCGGCGGAGGCGGAGGCGGGAAGGCCGGCGCGTGGGCTGAGGTGGCGTGAGGCGAGGCGGCCGTCCTGCCCTATCCCAGAGTGTGTGTGTCCCGGCGGGCCGGAGGCTTTTTAACCTGCATCTTGTGAGGGCGCAAGGGGCAGGCAGGATCGGCGTCAGTAACTGGGTGCCACATACCACCGGGATCACTGCCGTCAGGTCTTGGCGCTCTGGCGCGGGGCGTGTGTGAGACGCAGCGGGTTTCTCTTTTATGAGAAATAGCGGGAGTTCAAGTTCACTCACCGCCGACGGCTGTGCTAAGCGCCTTCCGCAGAGGGCTCATTTAATACTCAAAACAACACCAGGAGGTAAACAGTGTTTTTGTCACCATTTTACAAAAGAAAAACGGAGATTGGGAAATTCGCGCAGGTGACAGTCGCCGGTTGTCCCTCCCTGCCCTGCACTGCGCTGGCCCGGCTCGTCGGTGCTGCCGCCTGCCTGGGAGCCAGGTGGGTCTGGAGTTTAGTGCCCAAAGTGAAAGAGACTTAATTTTTCTGCGAATTAACTACCACTTCCCATGAAAAAGCTGAGATACAAGTTACCTGAAGGAAAAGCTACAGCTCCTGTAATCAGTTCCTTGGCGTTACCAGTGACAATGGTCGTCATTCATTTTTACCCCAAAGCAAGATGGAACACACTGTGCCAGCCCACTCTTAAAAAAACACATGAGAAATTGACATATTGGGCTCTTGGTTCTAAAATTTAGGATAGATACTTCAGTGCTCTTTTGCAGATATTTCTGAAGGAAAGTCTCTGCTATTAATTTATTTTATAAAGCAACAGCTTAATATTCCAAATTGGTTGAGTGACACCTGCCTTTGCTTTGTTTCATAAAGATAATACTTTTAATGGAAGAGTGTTTAAAAGCTGTTGCTGAAATAATAATATAAATTGTCTCCTTTGCCATGGGAAGTTAAGCAATATAGTCTTCAAAAGATGCTTGGAGTTAGAGTAATCAAGATCTACACCATATAGTCCTAGCACTGTGGGAAGCTGAGGCAGAACCGCTTGAAGCCAAGAGTTCCAGACTAGCCTGAGCAACATACAGTGAATCCCCCTCACTATAAAAAGTAGAAATATTGGCTCGGAGCCTGTGGCTCAAGCGGCTAAGGCACCGGCCACATACACCTGAGCTGGTGGGTTCGAATCCAGCCTGGGCCTGCCAAACAATGACGGCTGCAACCAAAAAATAGCTGGGCTTTGTGGTAGGCGCCTGTAGTCCCAGCTACTTGGGAAGCGGAGGCAGGAGAATCGCTTGAGCCCAGGAGTTGGAAGTTGCTGTGAGCTGTGATGCCACAGCACTCTACCCAGGGTGACAGCTTGAGGCTCTGTCTAAAAAAAAAAAAAGTAGAAATATTAGCTGGGGGTGGTGATGTGTACCTGTAGTCACCTCCTTGAGAGGATGAGCCAGGAGGACCTCTTGAGCTCTGGAATTTGAGGTTCCAGGGAGCTGTGATGCCATTGCATCATAGGCAAAACGTGAGACCCTGTCACAAAATATGTTTCAGGCATTTCAGCCTACCAATATGTGTTCATGGTAGCCATTAATTAGTAGCTATTCAGGCAAGAAGCTTCCTCTATCTTCCCTTTTAAAAATTCTGTTGGAAAGTCAGTGAACCCTGGAGAAGAGGACAGAATAGTTCTTTTTCTTTTTTCTTTTTTTTGAGACAGAGTCTCGCTATGTTGCCCTCAGTAGAGTGCCATGGCGTCACAGCTCATAGCAACCTCAAACTCTTGGGCTTAAGAGATTCTCTTGCCTCAGCCTCCCAAGTGGCTGGGATTACAGGCATCCGCCACAACGTCTGGTTGTTTTTTTGTTGCATTTGTTTAGTTGGCCTGGGCTGGGTTCAAACCTGCCACCTTTGGTGTATGTGGCTGGTGGTGTAACCACTGTGCTGCTATGGGTGCTAAGCCAGAGTAGTTATTTCTTGACCATACTGCCCTTCCTGAGACTCTGGGCAGCTCTTGTCTCTTACTCTTTTGCTTTTGTTTGAAATTAAAATTTCATTTGTGCTTTCCATTTTGATTTCATTATTTAATTTCCAGGCTTCTCATTTGGCAGATGAAGAAATAAGCCCCTAAATGATTTAAAAGTTAAGTGACTTGTATAGGGTTATACAAGGAGACACTAGTGGAAGAGCATAAATAGAGGGTAGATGGTGAATATGGTTTGGACAAGTTGAAATCAAAGTGATTGTGGTCCATCCAGACAAAGAAATCTATAGACAGTTATATGGGCTGAGCTCAGAGGATGAATCTAGGCAACAGATACAAAATTAAGTTTTTGTGGATATGTTTAGCAATGTGACTTGAAGTTTAAGTTCGTCTACAAGAAATAAGAGCAAAGATTTTTACATTCTGCTTGGTTATACTTGCAATCATTTATTATTTACCTAACATGTGCCAAACATTGTTGCCAACACATTGATAAAGTATTAAAAATGAATAAAATAGTCTTTGTTTTCTAGAGGGTCATAATCAGGAAAGAGACATTCATGACCTTATTTTAAAGCTTGGACTTTAAAAGCATGTGGACTAGAGGCAATGGCTCATGCTTGTAGTCCTAGCACTTTGGGAGGCAGAAGTGAGAGCCTTGCCTAAGGCCAAGAGTTCAAGGCCAGCCTATGCAAGATCCTGTCTTTCTAAAAAGTAAAATTGTTTGAGTGTGGAGGCATCTGCCTGTAGTGTCAGATACTTGGGAGGCCGAGGCAGAAGAATTGCTTGTTACAGTAAACTATGATTACACTATTGTACTCCAGCTTTGGTGACAGAGCAAGACTCATATATGGATAAATCTTACAAGAGAAGTACAGCAAAACAGTGATGGCATTGCAAGGAGGAAAGAGCAGAATCATATTTATTGAGAATATCTTGGAAAGTTTAAAGTTGGTGGGTTTTGAGCTTTTTTTTTTTTTTCTTTGAGACAAGATCTTGCTCTATTGTCCAGGCTAAAGTGTCATGGTCTCAGCCTAGCTCACTGCAACCTCAAACTCCTGGACTCAAGTGATCCTCTAGCATGAGCCTTCCAAGTAAGTGGGACTATAGACATGTGCCACCACCTCTGGCCACTTTTTCTAATTTTTATAGAGATAAATTTTCTCTCTTGCTCTAACTCTTGGCCTTGAGAAGTTCTCCTGCCTTGGCCTCGCAAAGTGCTAGAATTACAGGCAAGAGCCACTTTTAGCTGATTCTTAAAGATTATTAGAACTTCACCAGATAGATGGCAGTTATTCTAGACAGTAAATAACCTTGAGAAAAGGCTTTAAAATACAAGAAAATTAGTGTTTATTTTAAAAATAGAGACCAGTAATCACATTATTGGGGCGTAGGGTTTGAGAAGGTATACAAATTGAAAAGTAGGTAGGATTAAGTTAATGACACTTTCCAGAGTATTTTAAATTCAAGAATCTGTCTCCTCTTCAAACATGACTTTTTATTTACTTGGATATGCGGTGAGGAAAATTGAATTTTCCTAAGGCTTAATTGACAAATACAGTAAAAACATGGAGTCTAGTCATCCTATATGAGGAACCATGTCATTTGTTCTGTTCATTGAGATGATTATAAAGGGTGTACTGTATTCACAATGATAGAGACTCTTATCAGTAGATTAGAAAATACTATATGTGACAAACAGGTGATTTCAGTTTCATTTCAGTATTTAGTCTTAGAGGTGTACACATCTTTTAATTGTACTTGTTTTCAGTGATGAAGAAATAAAGATTCACAAGATCAAGATTTTTCGGAAAAGCTGAGTTAAAGACGGTTTTTTTTCTTTTTGACAGGTAAGTCTACATTTTATATGGCTTATATTTGCTTTACAAGTGAAAATTTCTGTCATTTTTACTTTATTGCAGAGAGATGTACAGTGGACAAAGGTTATGTATTTTGGCTCGCAGCCAGATAGCTACTTAACTAGGTTGACTTCTGAATAAAATTAGACTGAAACTATCCCATTAGTCAATAGTGTATGAAGTCTCCTATCAAGCCAACTTTTGTAAAGTGGCATTATTTCTCCTAGGATGGTTTTGGAATTTTGATCAATTGTAGAAACAGAGATGAACTATCCCTAATACTAGTTATATAACTATGTGGTTATTGAAAGAACTCTGGGCTCTCTTTATGAATGTCCTTCCTGTTAGCATTATATACTTCCTCGCTAAATTAGAAATATGGATTGCCATATCAGATTAATCTACTGAGTCTAATGTTCTGTCAACAGTGCAATCCTGTTTTTTAGAAATTATTCTTACCGTTTCGTAAAGCTTGATTCAAAACGTTAACTGGGCATGGTGGCAGACATCTGTAGTCCCAGATACTCTGGAAACTGAGGTAGGAGTGAGTGATACAGGAATTTTGCTCTTCAGTAGGTCCTTGGTCTCGGGGATTCAAAGAATGAATCCACAAACCACAGATCAGTGGTAAGATAGGACTTTTATTAGAAGTTAGAAAGGAACACAGAAGAAGTAAAAAGCACCAGAGCTTCTGGAAGGGGGAAAGAACTAAAACTAACTGTGGAGTCTCTATGTGGGCTCTTTTATCTAGGGGTATTAGGTCTTGAGAATTACAGTTAGCCAGGACTGGCAAATAGAGACATGTTTTCATAGTTAATGAGTGTTATTTGTTATTGAGTGTTATTGACAAAGTCCCTCCAGCTCAGGGCAAAAGGTCAGGGTGTTCCCTTCATGAACTTGTCCAAGCCTAGGAAAACTGGGGTCGCCTGTCCAACCTTAAATGTGGGGGAATCCTGTATCAATCCTCCCTCTCTGAATAGAAGCTCTAAGTGCCATTAGGAAAAGGGGAGCTGACCGCTCCAAACTGCTTCCTGCTGAAGATGGACGGTGATATGGGGAAGCAGTTAGAGGTTTCTCAGAGGAGGTTGATCTGGGGTTCACAGTAAATGCAAATTTAGATTGATTCTTCTAGCTTGGGGTAAAATGTTAGTGTATTCTCTTCATGAAAATGCCCAGACCCAGAAAACTGGGGTCCCTTGTTCAGGTTGGAATGAGGGAACTATATTAACAGAAGGGGGGTAGTTAGGGTCTCTTCAGGTGAGCGGTGATCCAGGGGTCTGCAGTAGAGTCAGGTCTGGCCTGGAACCCTTTTCACTGTTTGTGGTTTGATGATATTATCTCTGAAAGACATAAATCTGATTAGTACATTAAAAGGTAAGGTTAGAATAAGTGAGAGGAGGGGTTTGATTTTGAGAGAAAACTGTATTAACACTTTTTTTGCTGTCTCCAAAATAATAATTTCAAATCTTTTTTAGGCTCACAACTGTAGGTGGACTGTAGTTGATTCTCTTCTTGGTCTGCCTCCATAGAAGGTGGTGGGTTCCAGGATTTTACTCGTGAATGATGTATCCAGGAATCTACTCCTATAACTTTTAACAGCTGTAGAAGAAGATAAGATAACAGAAAAGGGATCTTCCTAAGTTGGTGTTAGGGAAGGTGAATTAGAGGAAAGAGTTTTGATCATGACTAAATCTCCAGGAGAGAAAAGCTCCTTTAGTGTTGAATGTGAAAATGTAGTTGGGAGGTTTTTAAGGATTTGTTGAAATTTAGCTAAAGTACTAATATGTTTTACTAATTCTGTAGTTTCTTGATCTAATAATAAATCGTTAGTTATAAAGGGTCTGCCATATAACAATTCGAATGGGCTACATCCGTGTTTTTTAGGTAAATTTCTTATTCTAAGGAGGACAATGGAAAGCAATTTAGTCCAAGGGAGAGGAGTCCCTTGAGTTAGTTTTCGTAACTGTCCTTTGATTTTATCATTCATTTTTTCTACCTTCCCAGAGGACTGGTGCCTCCAAGAACAATGTAGATGATATTTTTATGCCTAGGGCTTTAGATAGTCCCTGTGTAACAGCTGCTTTGAAGGCTGGCCCATTATCACTTTGCAAACTATGAGGAAGTCCAAACCTGGGGACAATTTCAAGCCTTTACAACTTCCTGGGCCTTTTCTGTCTGACAAGGGAATGCTTCAACCCAATTAGTAAAAGTATCCATAAATACCAGTAAATACTGTATACCATGTACTTTAGGGAGGTGAGTGAAATCTGTTTGCCAATCTTCACCTGGATATTTCTTTTGTCTCTGTATATTTGGGGGAGCTAGATGGTGAATTAAAGGGTTGTTTTTGTGACATACCTCACAAGTTTTTGTTATCTGTTTTATGGTTTTAAATAAGTTTTTTCCGTTAAAGAGAGCTTTAGCTATTTGATAGGTCCTCTCAGTGCCAAAATGAAATGTAAAGTTCTAAGTATTTTCTATTGACTTGTGGCAGGTAATAGCAAAGTTCACTTCTATTTTGTAGCCAGCCTGATGGAAGTAGTGAATAGTCTCTGGATAAAGCCCATTCCTTCTCCTTTTGGGTATATTGAGGTGCATGATTCTTAAGTGATTCCTCCCAAATAAGGGGGTACCACAAGGGGAATTATTCCCTTCTGTGCTGCTATTTTAGCCTCTTTATCAGTTAAGTTGGTTACCTTCAGAAATCTTATTTAAGGTCTTTTGGTGTCTCTTATAATGAATAACTGTCACTTCTTGTGGAGCATGAACGGCTGGTAACAGTCTGTCTATTTCATAATGATATTTTATGGGAGAGCCATTGGAAGTTAGATACTGTCTTTCTTTCTAAATAGCAGTATGGGCATGTAAAATGAGGAAGGCATATTTTGAGTCAGTGTATATATTGACTTATTCTTTTCTCCCAATTTTTAATGCATGGGTTAAGGCTATTAACTCAGCTAATTGCGCTCTGGTTCCTGGAGGGAGAGACCACTCTCAATTATAGCGTACTGAGTAACTGCAGCATAGCCTGCTTTGTGAGTTCCTTGTTCTACGAAAGAACTTCCATCTGTATATAAAACCATGTCAGGATTAGATAGGGGGGTTTTCTGTAAGTCCTCCCTAGTTGCATAGGTCTGTGCTATAATTCGTTGATAATCATTTCCTTGTTGGATTCAGGGAGGAAAGTGGCAGGATTTAAAGCAGCATAGGTGCGTAATTGCAGCACTGGTCTTTCTAGTAATAAGGCTTGATATTTAAGAAGGCAGTTACCTTACAGCCAAAGATTGCTTTTTGATTTTAAAAGTCCAATAAGGTCATGAGAAGTGTAAATAATTAGATCTCTTCCTAAAGTTAGCTTGGTTGCTTCTAGGGTTAAGAGGGCTACACTGGACCCCGGTGTTGGGTTAAAACGCCCAGGGCAATTCCAATTCGTTCTGTAATATACAGATTAAACTGTTGTCCAGTGGGAAGACTCAAAGCAGGGGCCTGCAAAAGAGCAGTTTTCAACTGGTAGAATGCCTTAGTTGCTTCTGGTTCCTATTTTAGAGTGACTAGGCTCTCTTTTTGAGCATGTTTAATTAAAGAATAGCATGGTCTAGCTATTTCACTATACCCTGGAATCCAGAGTTGGCAAAAGCCTTTAATTCCTAAGAAGCGTCGAAGTTGTCTGAGAGTTCGAGGTTTAGGGTGAGTCAATAGTGGTTCTATTATTTCTTTGCCCAAGGCTCTCTTCCCCTGTGAAAGCTGGAGACCCAAATGGTGAACTTCAGGCACACATAATTGGTCTTTAGCCTTGGAAACTTTGTTCCCACAATCAGCTAGAAAGTTTAATATAGCTTGGGTAGCTTTGTGACATTCCTCTGCATCTGGCACTCCTAAAAGAATGTCATCTACATACTGAATAAGAGTCACTGCAGGATATGAAAAATGACTCAAGTCTTTGGCTAGGGCTTGTCTGAAGAAGTGAGGGCTGTCCCTAAATCCCTGGGGTAACACAGTCCATGTGAGCTGGATGTTAGAGTCAGAGGGGTCTTCAAAAGCAAAAAGGTATTGGGAGTTTTTATGAAGAGGAATGCAAAAGAAGGCATCTTTTAAGTCTAGGACTGTGAAACAGGCAGCTGTTTCAGGGATTTGAGATAATAACATATAGGGATTGGGAACTACAGTATGGAGAGGAATGATTGCTTCATTTATAATGTGGAGGTCTTGGACTAGTCTCCAAGTTCCATTTGGCTTTGGCACTCCTAAAATAGGGGTGTTACATGGGCTATTGCAAGGTATCAATAATTTTTGTCGCTTTAGATTTTATATTATTAGTAGTAGTCCCTTCTTAGTATTTGCTTTTAAAGGATATTGCTTTTAATTGGGATAAATGGTGGGATTTTTTAACTTAATTTGGACTGATTGAGCATATTTTGACCTGTTCCTCGGTAGCCCACACTTCTGGGTTAATTTTTGTCTCTAATAAGGGAAGACATAGTATAGGTTCCTATCCCGTATTCATATAAATGGTTGTTCCTGCTTTAGTTAGTATGTCCCTTCCTAAAAGGGGAGCAGGACTTTCAGGCACGATTAGGAAGGTGTGAGAGAACAGCCAGTCATCCCAATTGCAGCTTAAAGGCTGAGAGAAAAATTTGGTAACTGGCTTTCCAGACACCCCCTGTATAGTTATAGATTTGGGGGATAAAAGACCAGAGTTAGAGAGGAGTACAGAAAAGGTTACTCCAGTGTCCAGAAGAAATTCTGTGTCCTGGCCCTTCACTTTGAGGCAAACCTGGGGATCTTCAGGGTTATGACACAAGTTGGAGCCATGAGAATCTGCCCCGGGCACCCTCACTCCAGTTTGGGCACGGATGGGATCACTGTCCCAGGAGGCCTTTGCCTCTGGGCACGGGCCACCCTCCAGTGATCACCCTTGCACTCTGGACAGGGGCCCAGTAGCTTGCTCGACAGGCAGTTCTGCCAGAAGCAGTCTTCCCTGAAGTGGTCAGTCTGACCACATTGGAAGCATTTGTTCTTAGCTCCTCTGGCTTCTCTCTGCCCCTGAATGGTGCCTGTTTGTTGGAGTGCCGTTACTAGAGCTATCATTCTTTTTTAATCCCTTCTCTCTTTTTCCTTTTCTTCCTCCTGATCTCTATTATAAAAGACCACAGTGGCCGTTTTAAGAAGATTCTCCAGGTTATGATCTGGGCCTAGAGCCAATTTTTGGAGTTTTCTTTGAATGTCTGGGACCGCCTGAGTGATAAATTTATCTTTTAAAATAATTTGGCCCTCTAAGGAGTCAGGTGTTAACTGGGTGTGTTTTCTCATCGCCTCCCTAAGCCGCTCAAGAAAGGCTGAGGGACTGTCATTTTGTTCCTGGTAAAGGGTAGACAACTTAGAATAGTTTACAGGTTTTTTCTTGGATCGATGTAAACCTTCCAGGATACATGTTAGAAAATGTTTATGCCACCAGTCACCTTGTTTCACAGGGTCCCATTCAGGATCCTTAAAGGGAACTGCCTGTCTTCCCGTGGGGTATCTGTCCCTTTCCTCAGGAGACATACTGCCATTAGTATTGGATATGAACCACAAATCACCTCACTTTCTAGCTTCCTCCAAGACTTCATTTTTCTCATTAAAAGTTAAAGTTTGATCTAGTAGTAGCATTACATCTCTCCAAGAGAGGTCAAAGCTTTGTCCTAACCCCTGGAGAACATCTATGTACTT